>JAOXNR010040784.1:0-20025 GCA_028571225.1 Parsonsia alboflavescens | reverse complement strand
TTTGACGTTGGTGATGCCTTCATGCTTATGCAATTTAGTTGATTAAATTTATAGTTCGTTACGACGTAAGTTTAATTGATTAAATTAGGGATTTTATTTTTCGCTATGAGAAGTAGATCTATTTGAAAGATAGGAATTTGAGTGCTACGACAAATTCTACAATCACCTACTTAATTGTGTTATTTGATAAATGATTATTTCCTTAGCAATTGACCTATGGATTGTTTCTTGTTAACAAGCTTTCTCATATATATTCTCCTTTTTAATTTAGCTTCTTTGTTTGATTTGATTTTATAAACTCTTTCGAAAATTCATCCTTTTGTTACTTATTAATTGGTTTTCTTTAAAATGAGATTCAATTCCTTGTGGATTCGACCCTACTTGCCTTAATTGAATTAGTTTTGGTAGATAGGTTTAATTTGTTCGTGTTACGATGCAAGACCATTGTACTTTATGGTTTGCTTGTTGATCAGATTATGAACCTCTAAATGCAGCTCTTTAACCTGCTTGTCATGCTTATCTGCATCTAAACTAAACTGCTTGTGAATTGGCAACGGTGTGAGATCTAGAGGACTAATTGGATTACGCTCATAGACTTTCTCAAAAGGACTTTTGCTTGTTGTTAGGTTTTGTGATCTGTTGTAGGCAAATTCGGCCTGAGGTAGCACCAAGTCCCATTGCCACGGGCTATCTCCAATCAAACTTTGCAGCTAGTTCAATAAGCTTCGGCTAACAACTTCAGTTTACCTATTAGTCTGGGGATGGTGAGTGGAACTAAACTGCAATTTAGTTCCCATGTGCCTTCAAAGGGTGCGTCAAAAATGATTTACAAACGTCACATCACGATCTGAGGTTATGGACTTGGGAACTCCATGTAACTTAACAATTTCCTGCAAAAACAATCGAGCAACCTGTGAAGCATTAAAGGTCTTGTTACAAGGAATAAACTAAGCCATCTTCGAAAATCTATCGACAATCACCATTATGAAATCTTTGTTCCACTGTGTTCTTGGTAACTCCAAGACGAAATCAAGGCTAACATCCTCCCATGGAGCATCGGGAACAGGTAGAGGCATATATAAACCAACATTGGTACCTTTGGTTTTCGCCACATGATAGATTCTGCGCCTCTCTACAAACCGAGTCACATCACGCTCCAATCACGGCCAATGAACGTGCTCCACATAGCAAGGCCATCGTCTTATCCACTCTAAAGTGCCCACCTAAACGTCCTACATGACTTTCAGTAATAATTGATTCCCTTAAAGAACACTGAGGAATACACAACCTGTTATCTTTGAAAAGATAACCCTCCACAATCATAAACTGTTGAAAGGGTCTTGTTTCACACCTCCTCCAAATACTCCCAAAATAAGGATCATCAACATATAAATCCTTAAAAGAATCAAAGCCCAGAACTCTCACTTGTTTAGATAGCAATGAATGTCTTCTGCTCAATGCATCTGCTACCTTATTCTGCTCTCTTGCCTTATGTTTAATGGTAAAAGTGAAAGCCTGAAGAAACTCCACCCACTTTGCTTTCCTAGCATTCAGCTTATGCTGTCTATTAATGTATTTCAAGGCCTCATGATCAGAATACAGAACAAATTCTTTCAAGATAAGGTAGTGCCTCCAATGCTCCAAGCTCCTCACTATGGCGTAAAACTCCTTGTCATAAGTTAACTATCTTTTTTTGTTTCATTCAACTTGTCACTGTAGAACGCCACAGGTTTATTTTTCTGGCTTAGGATGCCCGTAATACCAAAGCCTGAGGCATCACAATGCACCTCAAACACCTCACTAAAATCTTGAAGTACTAAAAATGGGCCTTTAGTCACCTTCTTCTTCGATAATTGAAACGCAGCATCTGCCTCTTAGGTCCACACAAATCTGCTTCCCTTCAGACAATCCATAAGAGGTGCAATAATAGTACTAAAGTACCGAATAAACCTCCGATAAAGGGACCCCAGCCCATGAAAACTGCGTACCTCATGAATATTCTTCGGAGCCTCCCAATTCTCAATTTCCTCGATCTTAACTAGATCCATCTGAATGCCTTAGCTTGACATAATATAACCCAAAAAGGTCACATGATCAGATAAAAAGTGACACTTCTTGGTGTTGGCATACAATTTCTACACCCTCAAGGCCTCAAATACTCTTCTCAAGTGCCGCAAGTGTTGCATAATCGAAGCACTAAAAACCAAAATATCATTGAAACAAACGACAACAAATTAGCCAATAAAAGGACGAAAAAACTTGATTCATCAGCCTCATAAAAATGCTCAGCGCGTTAGGCAACCCGAAGGGCATCACCATCCACTTATACAGACCATCTCTAGTCTTAAATGTCGTCTTCCATTCATCTCCAGGTCACATTTAATTTGATGATAACCACTCCTCAAGTCTATATTCGAAAAGATAATCACCCCATGTAACTGATCAATGGAATCATCAAATCGTAGGATATGGAAATTATACTTGATTGTGATTTTGTTGACAGCTCTGCTATCTATACACATTTACCACGATCCATCTTTCTTAGGAACCAACACGGCCAGTATTGCATATTGACTCAAACTCTCTCGGACTACACCTTTCTCTAACAGCTCCTACACTTGCCTCTTCAACTTCTCATGTTCCTTATTACTCATTCTGTAAGCCTCTTTATGGGGGATTACAACTCCTGGAATGAAGTCAATACAATGCGGAATGTCTTTGATGGATGGTAACCCAGGTGGCATCTCTTCTGATACGATATCAGCATACTCCTCAAGCAAGGGCGCAACTTGTGTTGGAACTTCAGGACTATAAGAATTTCACTCCATGACCACAATGGCAAGAAGCTTAGGCACGTTCAGTGCCTCTTCTTGAAATTCAAATCTGAACAACATATTATTCTTCACCTTTTTTCTCAAATCTGAAGGACCTAAGGTAATTGTTCGGTCAACTTTCTTGAAGGTATAGGTATTTCTAAAGCCATCATGCTGTGTCTTTCTGTCAAACTACCACGGAATCCCTAAGAGAATATGACAAGCATCCATGGGATCCATACCTCATCAGTATAATTTTTTCCAATAAAAAATTGCACAGGACACCTCTTGCACACCTTCACCTCGTTCCCTTTCCTAAACCACGACAGCTTATATGGTTGAGGATGAGCTTCTATTTTCAGCCTCAACTTCTCCACCATGATAGTGGACACCACATTCTTGCAGTTCCCTCCATCTATTATCATGCCGCATACTTTTTCTCCACTGATGCACTTAGTATGAAAAATATTATGCCTAAGCTATGATTCGTCATCTGCCATAATAACATTTAAAATTCTTCTAACGACTAGGGATTCACCCAAATCAACATAGATAACCTCTTCTTGTTCTACATCTGCATCCGCATCCTCTTGTTAGCCTTCAGATTCATCATAGACTAGCTCTTCAATAAGCATCACAAATTGTCAGTTCGGATAATCAATAGCGAAATGTTCAAGTCCTTGACACTTGCAAAAATGCTTGCTTGCAGCTCCTCCCTTGCTAGTTCCAACACTACTCTACCTCTCCTTGGATGCAGGCTTGGAACTCGTACCCTTAACTGTGGCTGCTGTTGGATTGGATTTTCCTCTAGATTCTTTGCCCGACCACCGATTTAGGAATTTGGAACTCCTGTCCTTCCTTTTATACTGACCTTCCACATTCAAGGCTAATCTGCATATATCCTCATAGATCTAATATTACTGTAATTGTTCAACATCAGAGATTTTATACTGTATCCCTTCCAAATATTGAGCAATTGTTTGTTCATCTTCCTCAGCCACATCATAACGCATCTACAATCAATCAAATTACTCGCTGTACTGCTTGACTGTTAAATCTCGCTACTTAGCAATGTAATACTCAATAAACGCCTCCTACCTATAATGAGGAGGTAAAAAAATTTTCTGCAATAATTTCTTCATCTTTTCCCAATGATTCACTTTTGATTTCCTCTCTCTGACATGCTGATTTTTCACATGCTCCCACCATATCGAGGCATGTTTTCATAGCTTAATAGCTACTAACTTAACTTTCTGTTCTTCAGTCAGATTCTTGATATTAAAGACCTTCTCTACTATATGTAGCCAGTCAATAAACTCATCAAGATAAGCCTTACTGTCAAACTCAGGAATCTCGATCTTTATTCTATAATTATGAGTAAAAATTTGATTTCCAAGTCGTATCCCACGATTCCGTCCCTGGTTCAAAACCCCGTAAGGGTTGATGTCCTCCTCTGCATCATCAATTGGATCTTCAGATTCCACTTCTTCCTCGGATTGAACGTCCAATCTTACCTCCGCAAGTTGTCACTCCAAATTCTGGATTTGTCTTCTCTGTTCTTCAATTTCTATGTCTCACAGATCCCCTAGACGTGGTTCTTCATCTGCTTTAGGAACAACTCCAAGCCCCCCGACCACCACGAGCCCGCCATCCAAGACGAACATGATTTCGTTCAACCACTGATTCAAGGAACCTGTGCTCTAATACCAATTGATGCCGAAACACAATAGAGAATTGGTTAAACAGGAATTAGATTTTGAAACAGGAATTAGATTTTGATACAGGAACAAATCGTTCTCTCGATATGATTATAAAAATCAAAATAATAATAGTTCGCTTCTAACAAAACAATAAAACAACTTATTTATGGTGTTAACCCTAAACCTAGTAGCAATAGGAAACACAAAATTATGAAAATGCCATAAAATAACAAAAATTGCCTAAAATCTTGAAAGGCTCAATAAACCATCTAAACGACTACGAAATGTGAAAATAAGACTTCCATCATGCGATGAGTATGAATCAGTGAACTGTTTCCAAGTAGCCTATCAAATTTTAGCCCATTCCGAGTTCGTCAATTATAAATGCATCATGTTTACACAATAAACATAAGTCGGGTAAAGTTAAGTTAAAATTTTAATTAATTTAAGAAACTAGACATTAAATTTTGAATATCCTAAAATTGAATATGAAACGTTCAATTCCCTTTGGAGGGAGTATCAGATTCTTGGGACAAAATAGAGTTAACCTCTTGGGTTCGTGAATAATATGAAACATGGTTAACCCAATAAGTCACACTGTCCATCACATGCTTTCTTTTAAATAGTATTATTATTTATATTGTGTAGGCTTGAACTATTATGTCGTGCCTCTAGGCTTAGTCTTAGTAGCAAGATATCTTTAGCCTCTCGAGGATAAAACTCAATTGGACAACATTTGTCATGGTTATTACTCGAACTAGTGACCTCTTATTTATAAGTAAAAAGTAAAGGTAACTTGTAATTTGAATACATCCCGTTGATCACGGAAAATAGTCTTACTGAATTAATAACTTTTAAAGGATAATTTGACACAAATACAAAATACGAAAAGGACTAATAAAAAAGCATGAGGATGTACCTTTCTTGTGTTATTAATATTCCCACTACTTCTTTCGAGGTCACTTCACCAGATTGCCAAAACGTCTTCCATGGCAAAGAATGGAAAAGGAGAGTTCTCTAGCATTTCTTGGCTGGTAGGGTTGAAAAGTGAAAAGAAATTATTTGAGAATTGAGAAAATATGGAGGGATTGCCCTTTCCTTTCATGTTAGATTTATTTTCCCTCCTATTTTGGATTGTTTGCACGAATTTTTTTTTTTTATTATTATAAATTAGTATTAATGCTAACCTTTTATTACTATTATTTCTTTTCCCTTTTACTTCACTTGTATGATATATGAGTTATTGTAACAAAATAATCTTTTATTGTTAAGACTTGCTAGTTTAGTGGAAGCAGCATTACTTGAGACTAGGAGTTCAAAACACGATGAGGATAGGTGAAGTGTCACTGTTGATTCTCAAGAGGAAGGGTACAGAGAGGATTAGAAAAGCTGTGTGTGTTAAAAAAAAAAAAATCTTTCATTAATTCTCCTTTACTTTTTAATAAAACCAAACAAAAGTAAGTATTTAACTTCTTATAATAAAATAGTTAAGTTCTGTATCTTGATATGTTTGAGGGGTCAATTATCATTCTCATAGTGAGAACGGTGTCAAGTGTAATCTCATCAAACCAAGCGAAGACATGAGCCACTTTAATATTCTCGCCAAGCCATTCGGTGACAAAACCGTCAAAAGGTCCACGTATATAAGTCTATCTAGCCAATGATACCAAAGATGGCCAAAAGCAACAACAAGCCCTCCATGTTAGCATAACTCGCAGTTGGGTGGACGAGAACCTTATAACCTCTCAATTTTTTTCTTTTCTCTTACATGCACTGATCGTCAAAATCTCTCAAAATTCTTCTTTTTTCCTTACAAACTCTAATTCAGATGTCGACTGTCAAATCCTTGAAACCTCTCAAAAGTCTCCTCTTTCGTACAGACGCCAACTGCTAAAATCTCAAAACTTATCAAAATTCCTCTCCTTTTTATGGACGCCGCCAGTCAAAACCTTGAAACCTCTCAAAATTCAAATGCCAATTACCAAAACCTTGAAACCTCTCAAAATTCCTTTCTTTTCTTACAATCGCCAATTGACAAAACCTTAAACCTCTTAGAATTTCCCTTTTTCTCACCGACACCGATTGTCAAAGCCTCAAAACCTCTCAAATTTTTCTCTTTCTTAACAACACCTACCATTAAAACCTCACAAAATTCCTTCTTTTACCACACCTAAAATCAAAACTCAAGGACCATGCATGACTTTATCTACGTATTAAAGAAAGGAAAGGCTCATGCAGGACTCGACTCTTTGTCTTCTCCCTTTACCCCCTTTCACTTCTTTACGTCAAATAATTTTCTACTAAGTCTTTTCTGTGTTGAAGTCACTCTTAAAAATCCTTGTAATTTCTCTCTAAAGAAGGTTAGATGTTTTCTTCTCGTCCTTAAAGATCTGATTTTTTCTTGAACTTTCTGCTGTTTTTGGATCACCATTTTCTGATCAGCATTTACTTTTCTTGTGGGTTCTTCTTGTTAGGATTGTGTTCTTCTTCTGCTACAGAATGGCTAAGACTCCGAAGGATCACATTGAAGAGATAAGGAGGGTGAAGTTTTCTATTGGAGGTGATCCAAACCTGCTTACTGAGGATCTTCATCAAGCTGTGAAGAATCTCTCTGCTGAACTCTATACTAAAGATGTCCACTTTCTCATGGAACTTATTCAGGTTTTTTCGGATTAAATCTTTTCTTTTATGTTAATGATTTTACTGAAATTATAGTGATATATTGAATTTCTAACCTCATGCCATTTGGATTTGAATGATTTTGAATGTTCTTGTACTTGCTGCTCTAACTTCTCAGCTAAGAGGGGCTCACATAAAATCAAATTTATATTCACTTTTCAAAAAACCCTGAAATATCTCTTTTGAAGATGCTTTTGAGTTGATTTTGGATTAATTATTAGTCAAGAAAGGGAAGAAACCCTGAAATATGGAAACTTGTGGAGAGAAATTATAGTGAATCTGCTACACAATGAAAATAATCTCTTCTTTGATAGAGACACATAATATACAGATGATTAAGTTTTATTCCCTCTGGACATCTAATTCTGGGCTTAATTAATTAGTATCTTTTATCACAGTGGCAATTAAAGTAAGAGTTGTTCCTTGATATAAATTTTTTTTGCATAATTAAGGTCATCTGGTGCATCAAATATCTATGGTTTTTGTTTCCCCCTTTAATTCTTTTATTTGTGTTTTTGTAATTGGTTTTATGTTTTAATGTATCCTGTGCAATAGAGGGCATTTAATAAGTGCTTTTTTGGTTGGTAATATGTTTTTCTCTATGGGGATTGCATATGTTACTTTTCTGTCTTGAATGCCCCTAACTATAATTGCTGCCCAACTGAAACTTGAGAACAAATTCATTCCAGAATGCAGAGGATAATCAGTACGAAAGTGGGGTGAAGCCATCACTAGAGTTTGTGATTACGTCCAAGGACATAACAGGTACTGGAGCATCAGCCACACTGCTGATCTTCAACAATGAGAGAGGGTTCTCTCCAAGCAACTTTGAGTCCATTTGCAGTGTTGGTCTCTCCACCAAGAAAGGCAACCGCAGAAGTGGATACATAGGCGAAAAAGGTACTAGTAAAATACACTTCTCTTTCTTGTATATAATTCGAAAGAAGTGTGTCTTGTATGAAGCATACTTTTCATTTCAACTAATGTATGTATAAAAATGAATTTCAGGAATTGGCTTCAAGAGTGTATTTCTTGTAACAGCTCAACCATATATATTCAGCAATGGTTATCAGATAAGATTTAATGAAGAGCCATGCCCTTTGAACAATCTTGGCTATATTGTCCCTGAATGGGTTGAGGAGAATCCCATCATTTCTAATATCAAACAGATATATGGCTCGGGAAAGGGCTTCCCAGCAACAATTATAGTTCTTCCTCTGAAGCAGGATAAGGTGGAAGCAGTGAAGCAGCAGCTCTCAAGCATTCATCTGGAAGTCCTTCTGTTTCTGATCAAGATAAAAGAGCTTTCTATTAGGGAGGAAAATGAGGATCCGAAGGACAATAGTGTGACTGCAGTCTCTATTTTAAGTGAGACCAATTTTAAAACAATCAAGGATATTGATGCTGAATCTTACATGCTTCATCTTTCTGTTGGTGAAAAAAGTGGTCAATATGAAGAATGTGGTTACTATATCTGGAGACAGAGGTTTCCAGTGAAGCTGGAACATAGAGCGGAGACTAGAAGGGATGTACATGAATGGACTATTACGTTGGCTTTTCCAACTGGAGATCGTCTTGACAGAGGAACGAGCTCCCATGCCGGTATCTATGCCTTCCTTCCAACAGAGATGTTCACCGGTTTTCCTTTCATAATACAAGCAGATTTCATGCTTGCATCATCAAGGGAAATTATACTTCTAGATCAAGCATGGAACCAAGGCATTCTTGATTGTGTGCCTGAGGCTTTTGTGAAAGCCTTTATTTCTCTTGTGAAAGGCACTGAAGATGCTCCAGTTTCTTGTCTGCCCAATATGTTTGGCTTCTTGCCAATCAAACCATCTCCTTATACAAGTCTTAATTCTGTCAGAGAGAGCATCAGACAGAAGCTGATGATTGAAAATATTGTCCCGTGTGAGTCGTATACAAAGCAGAAAATTTTCCAGAAACCAGGTGATGTTCGTAGGCTAATGCCTGCATTCTGGGAATTGCTGAGAAGGGGAAGAGATGATGGGGTGAGTTTTGACAACATCTCCTCTCATGGGATACATATTTTGAGTTCTGCATTTGACAAAAGGAAGTATAATGAGATTTTAAGATTTCTAGGTCTGAGATATGTGGATGTTGAATGGTATGTCAAGTGCATCCGCAGTTCTAACATAGTATTGGGAACATCGGAGAATGCATACTTTGATCTTCTGTTGTTTCTCGCTGCCAATTGGTCTTCTTTCATGATGCATTCTACCATGATTGACACTCTTCCTCTTCTAAAGTACGCTGCCGTTGATGGAACTGTGTCTCTTTGCAGCATAACCTCAGCTTCCATGTTGCTATTATCTCGTGAGGCTTATCATATCTCTTGGATGATTGATTGGAATCAGGAATTGCGATGTCCAGCAAATCGATATTTTTTGCCCAAGATTACTCAAGAATTGGTTTGGTCACGTTATAAGGGGCAGGCAGTATTCAAATGGCTTGTAAACCATGTGCATGTGCGATGTGTAACTATAGAGGAATATGCTTACTTCCTTGTTAAGTCCCTCAATTCTGATCAGAAACTTGTTCTTGCTTATGTGCATTTCCTCTTTCATTCTCGGGCAAAAGGTTTCTTGACCAAGGTAGAAACAGATAACATATCTACTATGATGCCTCTTATCAGTAACTACAAAGAAGTGGTCTCTCGTCGAAAAGGAATTCTTGTTCCCGCAAAAGGCAGCAGATGGTTACAGCTGATTGGTTCAAATCCATGGCAACAAGAAGACTATGTTGAGCTGGCAGAAGATTATTTGAATTTAGTCTCCTATGCTGGTCATCTTACCTCTCAAAAAAAGCTTATGACATTCCTTGGAGCATCGGATATACCTGATTTATCTCCTCCAGATTCAGCAATCCCTAATGTAAATTCTCAGCTTAACAAGAAGAATGCATTCTTGCTGTTAGATTGGATTCGCAGTCTGCAAAGGAAGGGGGCTTGTATCCCAACAAAGTTTCTAAAAAGTATACAGGAAGGAAGTTGGATGAAGATAACTTTGAATGGAATTTCTGGATGTAGGCCTCCCTCAGAATCATTCCTTCTTCAAGCAAAATGGTTAAATCTTCTGCAGACGGGATCATCTCAGTTTGAAATTCCTTTGATTGATGAGAAATACTATGGTGATAGGATTAATCGGTATAGTGAGGAGTTAAAAACCATCGGTGTCAGGTTTGATTTTGGTGAAGCATGTGAGTATATTGGAAGCCACCTTATGACTGTTGCAGAATCGTCAACTTTAACGAGAGGAAATGTCCTTTCCATACTGCAGTTTATCAGATTTCTCAGGGAAAGACTTCTTCCTACTGAGGATTTTGTTAATACCATCAAATGCAGAAGATGGCTTAGGACATCCCAAGGTGACAAGGCACCAGGGGATTCTGTCTTTTTTAGTGAAGAGTGGGAAGCTGCATCACAAATCAGTAACATTCCGTTCCTTGATAAAGAGTATTATGGTGAGGAAATTCATTCTTATACTACAGAACTTGAGGTTCTTGGCATAGTACATGGCTTCAACGAGAGCTATCAACTTGTTATTGATAACCTTAAATCTCCAGCAGCGTTGAAATCACTTACTGGTGAGGCAGTTCTATTGATGCTCGACTGCATGAGGCATTTAGGTTCACCAGAGAAACTTGTGAAGGCAATTAAAGATAAGAAATTTCTTAAGACAGATGCAGGCTACCAAAAACCTGCTGAATGTTTTCTGCATGTTGACCTCTGGAGCCGTCTTCTACAGGTTCTCTACTTCTTTCCTGCAATTGATGAGAAATTCTATGACAACAGGATCTGCAAGTTTGAGAGGGAGCTCAAGGAATTAGGAGTGGTAGTTGGCTCTGAAGAAGTAACCAAAGGGTTTGCTAGAGTGTTTGAGCAAAAAGCATCAAGGCCTTCAATTAACAAGAAAAATGTGCTTTTGTTCCTTGATATGTACAGAGGACTAAAGGGAAATCTTTATTTCCCAGATAATCTCAAGAGCTGTCTCCATGAGTTGAAATGGCTGAAGACTCGTTTTGGAGACTACAAATCTCCAAAAGAATGCATCTTGTTTAGCTCAGACTGGGAGTCAATCTCTGCATTAGCCTTGTTGCCTTTCATTGATGACAGTAATAAACATTACAGCGACGTAATTCATGAGTACAGAGAGGAGCTTCAGAGTTTGGGAGTGGTGGTTTCTTTCAGTGATGGTGCAAGTCTCATATCCGAAGGCCTTCGTTTGCCTGAGGATTCAAGCAGATTAGGTCCTGATGTAGCGTATGCATTGTTGGAATGCACCAGAGTTTTGCAGAAAGAGCAGAAGGATGAGTTACTTTCCACCTTTATGGGAAAAGTTCAGAAAAAGTGGGTGAAAACATATGCTGGCTACAAATCTCCGAAGGAGTGCTTGCTATTTGGAGCTGATTGGAATTCCATCTTACGGAAGGAAGATGGACCTTTCATCGATGAAGCATTTTATGGTTCCAAGATGAGCTCCTACGAAAAGGAGCTTAACGCTTTAGGAGTTGTGGTTGATGTTTGCAGTGGTGGTCCTTTGCTTGCCGCCTATCTTGATCTCCATTCAGATTTTGACACCATTGTCCGAATCTATAATTACTTGGACAAATATCAGTGGAAGCCTACCACTGAAGATGCTAAAAGGATATGGATTCCCCAAGGTAATAATCAGGATGGAGAGTGGGTGTACCCTGAAGAATGTGTGCTTCATGACAAGAATGGTCTCTTTGGTAATCAACTGAAAGTTTTGGAGAAACACTTTCGAAAAGATATTCTAGGCTTCTTCTTCAGAGTTTTGGAAGTTAAAGTGAAACCTGTTCTTGATGATTACTGCAAGCTCTGGAAGTCCTGGGAAGATTCTAATCACAGATTGTCAATTTCTGATTGTTGTTCTTTTTGGGGGTTTGTTGTAACGCACTGGAATGCTAAAACAGAAAAGGATCTCACTGAAAAGTTGCTGAAAATCCCTGTTTATTCAAGCTCTGATGGAATTTTGTTATTGGACAAACAGGATGTCTTCATTGCAGATGATCTTTATCTGAAGGATCTGTTCGAGCAATCTTGTTCTCGTCCTCTTTTTGTTTGGTATCCCCAACAACCCTTGCAAGATTTGCCAAGAGCTAGACTTTTTGACATCTATGCCAAACTCGGGGTGCAGACTTTGTCCCAATCTGTGCAGAAGGAGAATCTCTCTGCAATAGGTCGTGTTAATCTGAGGCAGGTTAAGCCAGAGGAAATCTTCCTTAGAAGAGGGCTATGTAAACTAATTCTTGGATTTCTTGCTGACGACAAGCTAGAAATGGAAGCAGAAAAGAGACATGAAGCTCTAAGTTCCCTTTTGAATAGTACTGTCTTTGAAACATTGGAGCCAATGAAAAAGGGATACAGATTATTACTTTCTTCAGGGGAAGTCTTGGGTGTGAAGGCAAGCCGAATGATTTGCTGGGACCGGCAGAACAAAACCATATTTTCACAGAAGTTCGATAAGTCAGGTGGTCACAAGCATGTCCTTGAGTATGCTACAAATTTTGCAGAAGTTGTTTCCGAGGGACTATTATGGGGCAAAGAAGAATATATACATGAACTGACTGAATTGGTCAAGTTAGGCTTTTTCACGGAATTTGATGAGGCAGCAGTTGAGTTCTTGATGAAGACCAAAAACTTGGAGATATTTATGGATGACGAAGAGATCCTCACATCTGCCTTTCCAAAGAGGATTAGGTAATTTTTTTTACTACAAAGTTCTGTTTCTTGCACTATTTGCTAGCATTCCTTGGTATCGATAGCACGTGTCAATCCAACTTGCCCTATGATGTTATCTAAAGAAAATGGCATATAATGAAACCATTTGCATTGGAAAGCCTATTACAAGTCAATCATATCACATCCAATGTGCATAGTTGATATGTGGGATGGTATGCTTAGGCCCATCTTTTACTTGGTATATATATGCTGCTGATCATTGGATGTTATCTCATTCTCTCTTACAAGACTTACATAGAAGATGATGAAGAAAATTAACCTGGTCAGAGAGGCATTGCTGGGAGCCATCTCTGGGAGCAGCTTCATATCCAGCAGGTTTATGGTGTTCTGCTCCTTTGGAACTTCTGGACAGCCAAACTGGTCATCACACCTTCTTCTTAATTCGATCCGAGCCCTGAAAAGATGTACAAAAATATAGCACATAGAAAGACTTAAGTTATAGATTTTCATTTTAAGGGAAAGCATTTCACTTGATTTCAAATTTAGATTTTGACTTCATTTCTTGATTCTGCAGTAGTCTCTCATTACTGCGTATGGTTTTTGCATGATGATGCATGCCTGATGCTTTGATACAAAATGGAGAACATTAATTTGAGAATTTGAATCCAATAGGGAGAAAAGACTTTGGTGGGTTATTTGGAGAGTATGTATATTGTGAGACTTGATAAAATTTTAGGAAAAAAAATCTCCAATTCTGGCTAGGGTTCTGGCGTACAATTGCAATAGTTATTACATACATTAACACACCAACTCAATCTAAGCAGTTCGATCAGCTAAAAGAATTACTTGTACACCGTGTTGTCGGTTAGAGAAGGTCTCCTTATTTTCTTCCAAGCCAGCAATACTAAGTCGAACTTATGACATGCATTATGTAGATCTCACTTTCGAATTACTTAGACCACACACTTGGGTGCCAATTAAATACTTAATTTGTTGTAATTAATAACTCTAAAAATCATTCTGAAACATTACTTGCTTAATTATCAAAAATTTTACATGGAAATAACATCTTTAGAGAAAAGGAAAAAGTCTATTAATTTGATAGAGTTGTGTCGAACAAATTAATTTCTTTTTTCATTTTTCTTTTTTTTTTTTTGGGGATGTAAATAGTATATCTAAAATTGAATATTCAATTCACCTTTTAAAAGTAAACCACGTATCTTTAATTTAAAGTCCAACCAGAACTTTTTAAATTTAAGAATTTATGCAACATGTAACAAAAAATAATAATACTAATAATAAGAACAAGGAGAATATTTTGATAAAATATAAAATAAGACAAGGACGAATAAAAACACCTAAACTTTAACTTAGTTTAGAATTTATCAAAAATAATATGTTGTTAGGCCCCGATTCCTATGGTCCAAAACGTGACTATGGACCTGATAGCACCACAGTCAACCATTTGACAACCATCATTGTAATGCTAGTATGGACATCCAAAGTTAACAATGCGTATTTAGACACATTCTTATCAATACATTCGTGACTTTATATAATCCCGATGTCGAATGAGGTGTCACATATGTTTTAAAGATATAGAAAAGTTATTGAAAAATGTATTTAGTCTTTTTTGTTTTAATCGGTATTTAAATTGATTTAACCCAAGTGAGGGTACTTTACCATTTGAGCGAATCTTGTTTGTCACAAATTAATTTAGAGGTTCTCTTAGAAAGAATCCAACTTATAATTCGACTGGAAAGATTACGAGTGGCTCCATATCTTCTAGTATAGACAAAAATATTTCGCATAACACAATATATAAATGAGCAAAATAAGTGTTACAAGAGTTTAAGCATATGCAACATTATTTCTTGACAAACCTTTTCACTTTAGTCGTATTCACTATCAATGTCACATAAAGTGAGTCTTGAATATTGGACACCTTCCTGAAATAGGCAAGTCTCCAAGAAGTATTTACAAGTAGAGTACTCAAAGTTCCCAAGAGGCCAATTGCAAAGCCAATTCCCAAGGTAGTATAGAAACTTGGATTGATCAACGCCCATTCCTCCTCATCAATTTTCAGACTGCGTTTTGGAGCAAGATTTCTCTCATCTTTTGGATATAATTTTGGAAGTGGATGTCCACACAAATATGAATTTCCACAGTAGGATGACACATTGAAGCTTTGCAACTGAGTGCTTCACGGGATTCTACCTGATAAGTTGTTGTTTGACAAGGCAAGGACACCAGTAGAATACAACTAGGAAAGGCTCGTAGGAATTGCACAAGATAGATGGTTGCTTGACAAATCAAGATATTCCAAATTATCTAACAGACCAATTTCTAGAGGGATATTCCCAATTAGATTGTTTCTTGATACGTTCAATGCAAGCAAACCTTTGAGACATGTGATCTCATGGAATTTCTCTAGTTAAATTGTTACTTGAAAGATCAATTATTTTACCAATCTCAAAAATATTAATTTTATATTCAAATTCTCTCCCCTTCCACATCAACGAGGCAACTTCAACAAATAATGCCCATGTTCTTGGCAAATCCCGACGAATATCATAAAGTATTGAATCTGGAATTTCCTTCTGAGCCATTAAAGTTAAATTTCTTAAACGATTCGGTATTATTCCAAAGATATTATTGTTGGAAGAAACCAAGATTCGAAGATTCTTCAAAAAGCACAAATTTGAAGGTATTTTCCCCATGAATTAATTTGACGAGAGAATAAGGACTGCCAAATATTGTAGATTCCCTCCCAACCATCTAGGTATTTTACCCTTGAATTTATTGTGACCAATATCAATGACTCTCAACTGCTTGCATTGCTTCAAGGATGTAGGCAATTCTCCATCAAAGCTATTGTTCCATAAATGCAAGGATTCAATTCCAGTTAAAAGCCCAATAAAACTAGGAATTGACACAAAAAATTGTTGTTTCTCAAATTTAAATAAACAATCTGTTTGAATTTCATCAAACAATCAGTAATCTCTATTGGTAAAAAGTTATCAGAAAGGTCCAAAATCATGAGAGAATAGTTCGTCCTGCAAACGGAAGTTATTGGACCTTGAAACTCATTATTGGAGAGATATAGGCCTATAATAGATGCAGGAAGCTTTGGTATTGGACCTTCAATATTGCATGAGCTCAAATCTTGAGTATACAAGTTTTTGTCAGGTAACTTTGACGACAAGTCGGGAAGAAAGTCACAGATGTGATTATTTGACATATTTAGACTCCGAAGATGCTAGGGAAGACATCATCAACTCCAGATCCCGAAATATCGATTGATTCCAAGTATCTTAGACTTTGCAGCTAGGAGGGGAAATGTGGTCCAATTTTGCAATTTGCTAATGTTTTGTCAGTAAGATAATTAAAAGGTGGAACCCAACTTGAGCTGTTGAATTTCAAAGTCAACGAGTTAAAAAATAAATCCAATGTTCTCAAATTGGAAAGGTTGAGTAGGTGAACCTCAAAAACCAGTCCTGTCAATTGGTTTGAGGAAATATCTAAATAAAACAATTTCCTCAGTTTGCCCATGCTTGGAGGTACAGTCCCATTAAGAGCATTGCTGTTGAGATCCAACTGAATCAATGGCAATGATGATAAGAAATCCGGAAATGCTCCTTGAAAATGATTATTCCCCAATCGAAGGAGCTCAAGCTTTGGTAATTTTCCAAAACTCATGGGAATTTTTCCATTCAATAGATTGGAAGAAAAACTTAACTGTCGCAAGTTAAGTTCCGATGGAATTCATGATTCCGCCTTCCAACATGTTATAAGACAAATCTAATATTCTAGCGATTTCTTTCTCCAAGACCATCAGGAATTAAACCAAACAACTTGTTTCCCTGTAGTTGAATGTTGGTATGGCTATTGTAATTAAAAAGCCACCGAATCTTTGAATGCTCAATGCCCAAAGAGTTAGAGGATAGATCTAGGAGGGAAAGGGAAATGGAAAAGTTAGATAACAGAATATTGGAGGTAGCACTAAGGGTTGAAAGTTCACAACAAGGTAACTTCAATGTAGTGAGGAGAGGCAATCTAGATATTACTTGTGACCAATCAGAAGCTTTACTAAGGTTAACATAACTAAGATCAAGATATCTCAGAGAAGCAAGAATTGAGAGCCAGTTGAGGTTTTTGACAACCAGATACTTATAATTCTCAATATGACCACCTTTAAAATAGTTGTAACTGAGATCAAGATATCTCAAAGAAGAAAGATGGGAAAGCTAGTTGAGGCTTTTGAAAGAAAAGATATTCTCTGATCGATCGAGAACAGAAAGTGACATGGAAAAATTAAAATATATTAGACGAGGAATGAAGGGAAGTCCACAACCTGACAACTTCAATTCAGTTAGAAGAGGTAGTTTATTCGCTTGTGGAAAATCATCAGAAGCTTCACTAAGATCAGCCCAACTGAGATCAAGATATCTCAAAGAAGAAAGATGAGAAAGCCAGTTGAGGTTTTTTAGAGCAAAGTAATTATATGATAGATCAAGGATAGAAAGTGACAGGGAAAAGTTAAATATTAGAGGAGGAATGGACCTAAGTTGACAGTCAGACAATTTTAATGCTGTGAGAAGAGGTTGTTAATGTTGGAATTTTAAAATGAGAAAGAAGAGAAAACTAAAATGAATTGCTGCAAATTGAAGGGAAATTAGGGACACAACTTTACTAACTTGAAGTATTACAATTTAAAGCTTGAAAAATAACCAACCACTAACAACATGGTCCATCAAAACAGCCATGAAACAGAACATGAACAACACACTACCACACTAACTCCTAAGAATGAGGAACAACCTTGATTCAATCTAACTTAAGACATGTTCAGCTGTCCTAAGCATGTATTCCAACACTCCTTACTTTAGGAGCTGCGAACACCAAGTTTCTGCCTTAGAAAAACAAACTTGCTGACTGGAAGTGGCTTTGTAAACAAATCTGCTAACTGATCTTCAGATTTGTAATAAACCAGAGTCACAAATTCTTCTTTCTGCACTTCTCTTAGGAAGAACAACTTGATGTTGAAATGCTTAGTTTTCCATGAAACACAAGGTTATGGGAAATGGCAATGGCAGCTCGGTTGTCAACAAAAATCTCAATGCTTTTTTTCTGCTCTAGATTGAGATCCATTAAAATCTTCCTCAACCACGAAGCTTGATTGACAGCAGCTGTTGCAGCAACAAATTATGCTTCAACAGTGGATTGAGCTGCAGTTTCTTGCTTCTTCAAGCTCCATAAGAAAATATTGGTTCCAAGACTAAAACAGTAGCCTGAGGTACTCCTCATATCATCAATGGAACCTCCCCAATCACTATCAGCGAAGCCAACCAGCTTGAACTCCTTACTTTTTGTGAATTTAACACCGAAATCACTTATACCTTTGACATATCGAATCACTCTTTTGGCAGCCCTGAGATGCAATTCACTTGCACAATGGATAAACCTGGATAAGATACTTACAGCATTCAAAATATTAGGACGTGTTGTTGTAAGATACAACAAGCAACCAATCAAACTTCTAAAATATCCCTCATCAACTTTATCAGCTCCATCTTCCTTACACATTGTCCTTTTGATTCATAGGAGTGCTAGCTTCCTTGCATTCTTCAAGCTTGAACTTCTTCAAAATCTCCTTGGCATACTTCTTCTGGCAGATGAAGACTTCATGTTTAGCTTGCTTAATTTCCATTCCAAGGAAGAAACTCATCAACCCGAGATCTGTCATCTCAAAAACCTTCATCATTTCTTGTTTGAAGTCCTCAACTAGCTGTGCATTATTTCCTATCAACAAAAAATCATCCACATAAAGAGAGACTATCAAAATATCATTTGTTTGATGTTTGACATAAAGAGTGGCCTCAGACACAATTTTTTCAAAGCGTAAGCTTAGCAAATATTCATCTATCTTGCTGTAGCAAGCTCTTGGAGCTTGTTTTAACCCATAAAGAGCCTTCTTGAGAAGAAACACCTTGTTCTCCTCTCCTTTCTTTACAAAGCCTTCAGGCTGCTCAACATAAATTTCTTCCTGCAATATGAAATTTAAAAATGCTGATTTTACATCAAGCTGATACACTTTCAAATTCATTTGAGCAGCTACAACAAGCAAAACCCTTATGGTGTCCAAATGAGCAACTGGTGCTAAGGTGTCTGAGTAGTCCACGCCAAAAACTTGAGCATAGCCTTTTACCACAAGGCTTGCTTTATGCTTGTTGATTGAGCCATCAGCATTATGCTTGGTTCTGTATACCCACTCGACTCCAATCACCTTTCTATCTTGGGATCGATCAACCAACTCCCATGTTTCGTTTTTCTCAATCATGGACAACTCCTCCTTCATTGCAGCTATCCAATTCTTGTCTTTCATTGCTACTTCAAAATCTGCAGGTTCACACACAACTATATTGCACCTTGCATAAATGTAGATGAGTAATCTAGTACCTCTTACACAAGCATCATTCACCAACTCGTTCTGCCTATTTTCATCTTCATCCATGCTTGAAACAGGAAACTTAAGCTGCAGATCTGCTACAGTTTGGCCATTTTCCTTTGCCTCATCCCAGTTCCACTTTTCTTCTTCCACGAAATGCACATCTCTGCTTATAACAAATAACAATTTTCCCAGTTTGCGATTGGAAAATTTTATAAGCTTTTGCAATAGTGCTATAGCCGATAAAGATGCCTGGAAGTGCTCCTTTGTCTAATGTGTCTCTCTTAACCTGTGGAACATGAGTGAAGCACAAACAACCAAATACTTTGAAAAAACTTAATGATGGTTTATGACCATACCAAGCCTGATAAGGTGTCTGATCCTTGATTGCTTTTGTTGGTAATCTATTTTGCAAGAAAACTAAAGTATGAGCTACCTCTGCCCAGAATTTTTTGGGAAGATTCTTCTCATGCAACATACATCTAGTCATTTCTAAGATGTAATTGTTTCTCCTTTCACTAACTCCATTTTGCTGCGGAGTGTAGGGAACTGTTAATTGATGCTCAATCCCTAAAATTTTCTTAGGTATACTCCTTGCCATTATCAGACCTCAATATTTGAATTTGGTTGCCACTTTGATTTTCCACAATCTTCTTGAAC
>JAOXNR010040773.1:0-20027 GCA_028571225.1 Parsonsia alboflavescens | reverse complement strand
CCGTCTCGGATTCTTTTCTCTCCATCATGGAATCTCTCCGTCTCGAATCCTCCTTGGTTTGTCTCGAAATCCCTCTCGTGTCTCGAAGCCCCTCTCGAGTCTCGAATTCCGTTTCTCAAATCTCAAATTCCGTTTCTCAAGTCTCGAATTCATTATAGAAAGTGAAGGCATCCTCAATTGTAGAAAACTCTTGAGAGAGAAGTTTTTTGTGTGAGAGAAAAGTAGACTTTTCTCTTTTTCTTCAATTAGTATTTTTCATTCGATTTTCCGTCAGAAAAACGAAAGGAGCGGCGCATTAAGGCACGCTACGGAACGCGCCTTAACAAAATCATATATATATATAATTTTATCTCTCTCTTTAATTTCTTTTTAATATCCTTAGCTTCAAGGGGCGGATCAAGTCAATTATCTCAAAATCCTGATTCATTTTAGCACTTAAAATATGGATCTATAAAGTGAGCTACATATTATATAAATAGGTTAATATTTTTTATTATTTTTTATGGAAATACTTATGATGTATAAATATATTAATTCTTTTTATTATTTTATTTAAATATTTATAGTGTATAAATATGATAATCTCTTTTATTATTTTTTTACAAAAACGTTTATGGTATAAAAATACACAACTCTCATTTCTTATAGAATAGGGTGTTTTATATTAATCCTATACAAATATAATATAAAAAGACCTTAAGTATGAGTGGTTATAAAAGGATTTATTACTAAGGTAAAAATATTGACGACATCAATGCATAACATAAACCTTATCCTTAAAAAATTTAGAGTAAGGTGTCCAAAAAAATCATCCTTTATTCACACGCCTCTAGGTTCTAATCTTGTTTGATCATTTTCTTCTCACTTTTCATAAAAAAAAATTTTTTAAAAAAATTACTTCTCTTGTTTGAAATTGAATGTCTTACTTTGATTTGCATACCTCTCAATAAAAAAGTTTGACTTGTTAATTAACATATTACATTGTTAATTTTCTTAATAATTTTTTTACTAATTTAGGAAATGAGACATTCAATTCAGGATAATTCAAAATTGAATATGAGACATTCATTTCCAGACAGAGAGAGTAATAAAGAAAAAAGATAAGTGTAGAAGAATAACATAGAGCAATATACGTTGGTGGACTACAATAAGCTAATAAGTAGTGGAAATTGCATGGGATAACCACTTTTGTTATCTCATTTTAAAAAATGTCACCTCTTAAAAACTTTCAAAATAAAACTATTTTGGAGCCATGAAATTACCTACTTACCCTTACAATATCAAAACAAAAACCATCCAAATTCATTTTTCAAATCTGATTTTTTCAAACCCACACTCCCCTCCCCCCGCGCTTTAAAAAATCGTATCTTTGATCACTTTCCTTTGCAAATATTGCACCTTCATGGAAAAAAGGTAGGTTTTCATCTTATAAAACGAATGGATGTCTTTATATTTTGTGTTTTGAGTTACATTATGAATTTAGGGTTTTGAAAGGTTTCACCTTTTTTGGTTTTCTTGGTTGTAAATGACTCTCAATAACTTATCTTGACCTCTATTCCCTTTCTTATATGTTTTTTTTTATAAAAAAAAAGGGTCTAAATTTTCTTCTCTTTTCTTTACAAAGATTGATTCTTTTTAGCAAAAAATGTTATTTTTGGTGCAATTTTTTTGTTGTACAAGTTATTTTGAAGTAATACGGATTTTTGGCAAAGGTGATACGAGTTGTTACTTGTAAGTGTTACGAGTTGTTTAAAATGTTATATGAATTGTCTGTAAACTTTATAAAGTTTTTTTTTTTTTTCATGTTATGAGCATTATCTTGTAATTTTAAAACTATATGGATTGTCTATAAGGTTTATGAGTTGGTTTTTTCTATTGTACAAATTGTTACTCGTAACTGTTACGTATTGTTTAAATATGGTATGGGTTGTCTTGAAGCTTTGTAAATTATACTGTCAGATTGTTTTTGATCATGTTATAAGCATTTTCATATAATTTTAAAGCTATATGGATTGTTTATAAGGTTTATGGGTTTGTTTTTTCCTCCTGTAACAACCCGTACCATCTTTGCAAACAACTCATATTACTTCAAAACAACCTGTACAGTTTGAAACAAAGAAACTACACCGAAAACAACCTATAATGACTACAAACATACATAGATAATTCACAAACAACTCATACACAACTTTTTCCTTCATAAAGATTCAATCTTTGTGAAGAAAAGAGAAGAAAAATCATATCTTTTTGTAAAAAACATAAAACAAAGTAAACAGAGGCCAAACCTTGTTGTTATGAGACATATACAGCCAAGAAAATTAAAAAAAGGTAAAACTTTTCAAAACTCTATTTTGATAATATACTTAAAATACAAAAAAAAAAAAAAAAAAAAACCCATTCATTTTTTTAAGATGAAAACCGACCTTTTTTCGTTCATAAGATTCAATCTTTATAAAGAAAAGAGAAGAAAAATCAAATCATACAACCTTTTAAACAACCAATAACACTTACAAGTATTACTTCAAAACAACATGTATAGTAAGGAACAAAGAAACTGCACTGAAAATAACATTTTCTGCAAAAAAAAATTCAATTTTTGTTAAGAAAAGAAAAGAAAAATCAGATTTTTTTAAAAAATATATATACAACAAAGTAATCCATAACAACATAACCAACGACCCATATCTTTAATTTTTTATATGGGTCGGTATGGGTTGTTTTGTAGATCCCGCCTATTCCAAAGTTAATATAGTTCAAAAAAATATTCTTTTACCTAAAATTTGTTCTACTTAAAATTGTGACTAAATTTTAAAACATTTATTCATTTTGGTACCAAAATAAAATTATTCCCATTAAGTAACTCATATTTAAAATGGAACTTATTATTAGCTTAGCCCAAAACTCTGGCCCATACATTGTGGACATGGACCATAACATAATCACTCACTTAAAAATTGTGTTTTTTGTCTTCTATATAGTAGAAATTAATGTTGGAGAGACGCATACCTAATTATATGCGTGTTAAAAACCAATTAGTGTTAATTGAATCAAATCAAATCAAATCCACTTAAAATTGATAAAAATTTGACTTCTAATTAATTATAATTGGTTTGAAAAATAAGTATTCTTATCAATTCAATTCAGTTATTGATTTTAAAAAAAAATCGATTATAATCGAATCAAACCGATTAAACATAATAATAAATAAATATGTAAAATATATTATATAATTTATTATAGATAAAATAATTTTAAAATAAAAAAATTTTAAAATCTTTCATTAATAGGACCAAACTATTATAAGAAATAATAAAACATGATTTAATAATATATATAATATATAAATATGATAAATATATTTTTAAAAAGTAATAAAAATAGGAAATTTTCAATGGATTATTAATCGAACCGTCCAAAACCGATTATAAATGGTTTGGTTTGAATTGATTATATAATGAAATTTGTAACCCGACAATTTAGTTACAAAATCTAGCCATAACCGAACCGTGAACACCAATACCAAATTACCAATCTCACTAAAATTATCATTTATTTCTTCCCCGTTTTTGTTTCCTTTTTAATTGGGAATAGAGGAATTGAGTTCACAAGACTTGCTCGAGTTTTAAAATAGCTTCATCTATAATTGAGATATCATAAGTTCAAGTGGATCGAGATTTATATTTTAGTAATTCCATCAAATTAGTAAGGTTAAATTTGTCCAGATATCAATTAGGAAAAAATTGTCAATTATCTATTATTTTAAAACATATTCCATTTTTAGTATATAATTGAAATAGATAAATTCTTTATTATTACTTATTATTTGTGAATATCTTTAATGCAAGAAAGAATGTGAAAAGATATGATTTAACCTAAGACCTCCACTAACCAAAACCCTGTCAAAATCAGCATTTTACATGGTTAATGGACTCCCGAGGAATTATTTTCAAATAGTCATATTAAAAGGTACTCTCTCAATTACTAAATATAAATCACCAGTCATTATTTTATCAAAATTAAAATACTTTTTTTCTTTCTAAAATACCTTATAATCATCCTTTAAAAAATATGAATATCATTTCCAGATATATAATATAAAAAAATATATTTAAATACTTAATTAATGAATAACAATAAATTAAATTAGTCACACGAGAAAAATGAGTTAGGATGAATTATATTAAACGAGGAAAAAGTATTATAAAAGCAAAATTATGATATTTAGTTTTACCTCATGTCATATCTATAGATTAGTGACGTCAGAAAATCTAAGGAACATATATTTTGCAGATTCGTGGCCTGGATTTTTGTCCGCATCGAGAGCCGGTCTTCAAAGAACACGATATAAATTTATGATGAGCAAATGATTTTAGTCAAATTGATTTTGATTATGTCTTTCACCAATTTTCATTTTATTGTAGGCGTGAATAATTTTGACTTTTTTATGTCAATTTTCGTACTGTCAAATTAATTCATGTTCGTTTTCGTTTCCCCGTGAATTAAAGCATGGGCATTAATTATGCCCCTTGAAATTGTTATTTATTTTTTATTTAATAAACAAGTAAGTGTCTATGGAATTTCCTCTCGTTAAAGATGATTTTATAAAAAAATAATAATGAATATTGACACATACTACCAATGAGTCTAGATCCTTCTAGCATAAATAAATAGTCTCACTTTAATTTCTTCAATTGTTGACTATACAATTAAATAGTCAAGGATTTAAGCCTTTGACTCTTAAGGATGGGGTAGGCTTTAGACGATCCTTTTAGATAATGGATTAGTTCAGTTCGTCCTAAAGTTTTTTTAAACATGACACTCATAGAATGAACCTTAGTTTTTATATCTTAAAGTAAAAAATAAAGATCATTTAAGCTTTGGGGGGCAAATGTGATTTAGCATTTCTAACTATAGCAAAAGTCATTTGAAAATAAATGTTGAGTTTGGACTTAATATGAGAATTAAATAGAGTCACCAACTTAATAAAGTTATCACCTTATGTTTTTATTATTAATGTAACAGGTAATATATAATGTTATAAAGTGCACGGTTAAGTCTTTAACGGCTAAAGTTAACGGTCAATATCTGATTTTATTTTTAAAAAATAAAATTTTCAATAAAAAATTATTTTTTTGTAAATATATTTTATATATTATACTCTAAAAGGATAAACTAAACCGTAGAGATATTATATCAAATTTATTATTTTTTTAAATAAAAAAAATTAATCGTTAACTTTGATCGTTAAAAATTTAATACACTATTTAGAGTACACTAGTGAGATGTACTCAATCTCTCTCTCTATATATCTAAATATATATATAAATATATATATATATTTATATTATAAAAGTCATTGACAAATAAGACTTATTCGAATGACAAATTAGTCTCCTCTACAATTAAGACTTAATGAATCCCGATTAGTTGGCTCAAGTAGCTCACATATCGGATTAGTGTAACAACTGGACCTTTTTTTTAATCTTTTGAACCTTTACCAAATTTATGTTCCCAGGCTCAAATATTTCAAACTTAGGATAAATGGCTTGTTTATTTTATTACTACTGCTTCATGGCAACAACTGTTTATGTTCAGTAAATGCCACCAGCAAGAGGACACTATCAAATTATTGGTTATTGTGTATGCAGCCGCAGCTAACAGGGGAACGAAATTAAAACACTGTTGACCAGCCACTTCTCTCCCACACAAAGAGGGGCCGATCCCTCTCAAACTATTCAATGCATGTAACCCTTATAACTCTAATAAATCACAAGAAAAGAAAAGAAAAAAAACAGATTCGGAAAGTCATTAGGACATCATTGGATATTTGACATGCTTTTTCCTTTCAAAGATCAACGATTCCATGCCACCACCTTAACTAAATATTCCACTAAGGAACCTAATCATGCATGTTATGCAAACACTTTTGTGCTCATGTTCACACAAAAAAAAAAAAAAAAAGAACAAATTATAGATATGTGACCAAACTAATAGAGGGTTACAATGAGAGGTGACCTACAAAAATTGTCTTTAGGATAAGGAAAAGCCTCATACTTGGTATAGTTGAGTGATTTGGAGGTGAAGTTGCATATAACGCTGATAGTAAGTTCGATTAGATCTTCCTGCATACTTTAGCCTTAATAAGTTATAACTCCTAACAGAACAGTTGAGGTGCTTGTGAGAACCTGGCCCGAACACCAACAGTATTTGACATAATTTTTTAAAAATTATATTTTCTTTATCATTAAATATAAATCATTCAATTAAACTTTTTTTGTCACTAATTATGAGTCGTTGCTGTTAGTTAATAATTAGGTATTTAAAAGTTTTTTTCTTATATTGTTCATTTAATGATTTATAAAAATGATGTTTAGGTTTTTTTGAGAGGATGAATAGAGGACATTTTAGTAATAAAAAAATATTTTAATTTTTGCAAAATGATGGCTGATGAATTATATTTATTGATCGATGGAGTATTAATATTAATCCCTTCGTCCGAAATTGAAAATGGGTGCAAGTCAAAATCCATGGCACACTCTTAAAATGAGTGTAAATTAAAATAAGACAAAGGAAGTATTATTTTGTCAACTTATGACTTTTTAATTTTTTTAAAAAATATATATAAATGTAAATTTTACAAAATTTATTTTCTCACCTTCACTTTTCGATAAATTAAATGAAAATTTCTCTTCATTTATACCAAACAAAATTACACATATAAGAAGTAAAGTCAGTGCTACTTTCTTTGCTTCAGTGAACCAAGAAAAACCTAAATATCTTCCCACGTAATAATCAGCAATCCAAATACACGAATTAGATGTTTATATATTTTCTTTATACTCCATACGTTAATATTAAATGTTTATATTTCCATTTTATTACGTAATTTAAAATTGAATGTCCACTTTTTTAAAATAAATATATTTATCATTTAAATTTTAGTAACAATTACTTTAATTTAATAAATCTGCATCTCTTTAATTCATTTCTTCTCAATACTAATTGTATTAATTAAATTGATAATGCATATTATATAAATATATATATATATATATATATTTATATAATAATTTCAATGAGTTCAAATGCACCCCTTAATAAGAAAAGAAAAAGAAAACAATAATCAATTAATATTGCAATCTACTCGAAACTCCAAAGCCAAAAGTTATGTAGCTACAATTGGAGACACCATCTTTTTGACTTTTACCATATAATTGTACATGCCCTATAATGTATCTTGCAATTAATTGATATATAGAGGATTTATTTTTTGCAGCATTAATGAAATTTTATATTGTGCAGTCAAGGCATGAAGTAGAAGAATTTCTTTAAGGTCACCATTATTGACTTATAGTACAACGTTACAAGGCCTATATATATAGACCTGAAATCTAGTCAATATCCACCATTGTTAGATTGGATTCTGCCTCTAAGATAATAATTCTTCGATCCGAAATTGAATATTGGACACATTTTAAAAAGGAAAAAAAATCAATTTATTGATTCAGTTTAACATTATAATGTCAATTTTCTCAATAAAATTTTAATTAATTTAATAAATGAAATATTTAATTACCTTGAACTCAAACAGAAAAATATGACATTTAATCATGGACAGAAAGTAAATAATAATGTTCTCAACCACTTGTCAATGACCATCAAGAATGACATTCTTCATGGGTCTAACTATGATCGATCAATGCCCCTTTTTTCTTAGCCCTCTGTTGAAGTGATCAGTGTGGAGAGTGGGGGGGTGTGGAGGTAGCTGAAAAGAGAACAGAGTTCTGAAGAGAATACACACGAAAGAGGGCTGCTACCTCTCTCGGAGTAGGGTATTAGGACTTGGGATATGAAAGTGCCTTAAAATTGCAAAAGAACACGGACGGGTCATTTCCTTTGCCAAACATACTTTACCCTATGAGCAGACATGTTGTTGGAAACTTGATTTTAGTCCCATGCCATTTCCAGCTTTGGAATTCTACTCAGAATATTGAATCAAAGAAAATCTACCCAGCCAGCCTCTCTCTACGTCTAGTTCAATCAAAATTTCACTAATATATCCTACCCAGCATGTGCTCTATAGTATCTTCAGTACCTTACTGGAGTCTGGAATCCACTTTCCTTTCCTTTCCTTTCATCCATTTGAGACAATGCAATTATACAAATATAGATTGAAATTATTGCACCTTGAACTAAGGGTGTGGTATAGTGAATGAGAAGTGAGGTCTAAATAATACAAATATAAGTTTGATTTCTCTACTTAAAAACTAACTCTTCCTGTGGACTCTATTTTTTATGAGTCAATTTACATATATTTTTTAAAGAGTAATGAATGTTTATATAGGTGAGGACACATTTAATAATTATGTATATGGAGGAATTTATGTCAAATTTTAAAATGAGATTAGAGCACACATCTAATATATTTTAGGTATGTTTATTTTTCAAGCACTTAAGATCTATTTGAATGTATTAATTAATTAGGGTCAAAGGATGCCACACTCCACTTATTAAGACTCAATTATAACCATGTTTGCTTTTTGTTTGACAAAAATAAAGATGCTCATCTTTTTAAAGTAATCGTATTTTCAATACAATAAACTAGAAAGTATTTTATTTTTAATCAATCTGGAGATATTATTAAACAGAATTAATTTTTTAAAAAATATGAAGCATGGGAGGGGAGGGGGGGTAATAAATTTAAGTTCTTGACCAGGGTGACATGAAAAGTGAAGTCACGTGGAAGTAAGAAATTAAATGAAGCTTTATAGTCGATCGGCCGGAAGGGCGGGATGTAATAGGTAGTACTCACTCCGATTCTTTATCAAACAAACTAATGTAATAATTGTTTCAGTAATTATTTTTTTTTATTATAATAAATAATATTCATATGAATTTAATCTTAATATTTAAATGTGATAAAAGGATATGAGTGAAAATTTTTTATTAAATGTTGGTTAAGAAAAAAAAATGCTCTTTGAAAAACGTAAAACGGGATTTATATTTTGAAATAAAATTGATAAGTCAAAATAACTTATAAAAAGAAACGGAGAAGGGAGTAGTTTTTTGGTCCAGTTAATCGATGAATTTGAGGTGCGTGCTTAAGTGATTCAAATGCTTCCCCAGTTCCCATGGAAATTTGAATTTCTTGAGAAGCAGAAACGGGAAGATTAGGATCCGGTGCGCGGGGGCAGGGAGAGAGCTCGATCCGGGTTTTGGGGGAAGTTGTAGTAGCGGCGTTGGGACAAAGCTGGGAAGCACAATTGGTAGAGATGTCGGGGACTGGGATCCATTTACTACTCGTCCTGGTTGTTTTCGTGGTGATTATTGTATCTGTCTAATGTTCGGAGTCGTGTATGATATTTTTTTTTGCCCGCCCTCTTCTAGTCGAAGATACTGGATCTTCTGATATATATTTTTATTACAATTTTTTAATGTACATTAATTAATAAAAAACTCAATATGTATTTTTAAATAATCAAATATTCTTAAGATTTAGTCTCTAAAATATATTTAAATTAATAATTAATATATATATATATATATATATATTTATATAAGTTTTTCTTATTGATGTATTGAAGAAAGTAACATGACAATGATGAAAGTAGAGAGAGACGGGTTGGACCTTTAACTTGAATGTTTGGGTACTAAAAGTTATTTGAAGATATCAGGATTGGCTCTCGACACTCCTCCAAAATTCAAGTTAGCATGAAGATAAAATAGGAAATGGTGAGAGAAGTAAATAGCTTGTACTTTCGGTAGTTAATATTAATTTCTTATATAAGCAAAGGAGCATGAGGGGTGATTTCCTATCAAGTGATGTGAGATTAGTGATAAACAATAACTTTGCAATGAACCGTGCTTGATAAGTTGTGCACAACCATATTACTTTGCACTAAGACTCCACTTAATGATTTTATGTTTTTTAGGTCATGTGAGATATCAAATTGAAACTCTTACTTAGTAGATCAATTTTTGTCTGTAAGATAACATTAAACACAGTACCAAAAAAAAAATTGGTCAAAGGTGTAGTATAGACCACAATACAAGAAGTGTACTAAATGATTTGAAATCATAGAAAAGACACGATACTTATCCCATATAACTTCAATTAGATAAGGATTACCACACTTACTTATTTGCTCCCTCCATTCCACAATAGGTGATTTAAGATTTTGCACATTTCTTAAAAAGTTCTTGATTTTAGGAGATTTTAAATACAATTAGATTAAAATGTCATTTCTCTTTTTTCAGTATGGATAATGACATACTGAGTATTAGTTATATAGAGAGTTAAGTGAGTGCAAAAATGGAAAAACTTGATTAATAATTTTTAGATAAGCATAAATAAGAGTCATTGTGGAATTGATTTTTTTTTCGTAAAACGACACCTATTGTAAAATGGAAGGAGTAACATTTTTACATATATTAATGTCTAGAAAACATGTGATGTAAATGCCTTGAGATTGGATAGGGATGTAATGGAGTATGAAATATTTTGATATGGACTCTAATTCATACTTTACACATGAATCTTTGGGCTCATATTGAGTTTTACTTCCTTCATCTCAATTTAGTTATTATTTAAGGTTATTTCATCGATATTAAGGAAAATAATAACTTTACTAATTTTAGATTGTTTTACCCCTCAAAAATATTTTGATTTTTAAGGAAAATTTATTATGAAGTTGGGATTATGAGTATTAAGATTCATTGGAATAGAATTGAAAGATGTAAAATGATTAGTTAACTTTGAAAAAAATCACAAATAAAGTAGATTAATGAGGGGATGGAGAAGGAAACACGAGTCTATTTTGCATTAGAAGGTGTAAGCAACAACTAATTTGAAATTGATAGAGTATTACCAATATTATGTCACCTTTGATTTATTTATTTATTTTACTTGTTTGGCTTGATATAAACTACAAAAATCAAAGTGTGAAAACATAAATCCATATATATATATATATAAGAATTTTCCATGAAATATTTCGTCCCAACACCTAATTATTGATGGGAAACAAAAGGAGAAGAAAAAAGAAAAAGGATTTGACAAATGATACCAAAATCCAGTTTGGTGCTTTGAGTTTGTTGTGATGCTTTGAATCTTATGACCTTTGTGGATGGAAGCAAACTTCATATCTCAACGTGATCCCTCGGAATTGCCTCTTCTTTCCTTGATTATCTCAAAAATTTTACTTTAATCTTCTTATTGGAAGATTTTTTTTTTTTTTTGGTATATTTTTCTTTTGTGTTTTATTTAATTCGTTACTCCCTCCATCACTAAATATAAGTCATTTTAACAAATTTTTCTGGTTGCCAATTATAAGTCATTGTTGTTAGTTAATTAGTTATTTAATGGTATTTTTTCTATATTATCTCTCTAATAATGTATAGTGAAATAGTATTCAAATTTTTGAAAGCGTAATAAGAGGACATAATAGTTATAAAATGACGACTGGTGACTTATATTAGATGACAGAGGGAGTTCTAAATTTGGCTTGGTGCATGTGATGGAATATTAAACAAGTGGAAGGAGTTTCTTTCATCTGAAATTAAATATTCATTTTGATTTTAGTAAGGTTTATTAAAATTTTTTTGATATAATTTATTTTAAACTTAATTACATTTTTTTTTCCAATTGGGATAGTCACGAAGCACAATCATAATTTTTATTTTTCAAATCTCAATAGTTAAGAGAAAAAATACATTAAATTTTTAATAATGTTACCATCCATAATTATAAATCATTTCAACTCACTTTTTTTTTGTCACTTATTGAACAATATTATTGATATTTTAATGGTTATTTTACTCATTTTTCTAACATTACTCATGCTTTCCCTATTTATAAAACATTTTTTCTCTTTTATTCTTAATTTTTTCCTCCCCAAAGATGTTTTGGAAGGAAAAATAATATAAAACTTAACCTTAATATTATAAAATGACTTTATTATTATTAATGAAGGAAGTAAATAATCTTGAACGTTAAAATAAGTTTAACGGACCCAAGGATGCAACTAATTGGTTTTTGAGATAAAACCCACATAATACAAATCATGAATTCAACTTGTTCTTCTTATATATTCTAACCTTAGTGAATTACAGGTTCTAACGAAACAGTAAAAATATAGACGAACTATCCTAAACATCGCTGATAAAAAATAAATAAATAAAAAACAAGTCTAACTAGAAACAAAGAAGGAACTATTGTTGAAGATTTGAAATTTGCCAAACTTTTGCTCCCTTTGAAATTAAAGAGAAATGTGTGGGCCTATTTGTGTTATTATTAAAAGTAAACATACGGATACTGTAATTTTTATTTTTAGGAAGATTTATCAATTTGATATCAAAAATTTTATCCAAAATTAATATTAATATATATTTTTTTCTATAAAATAAATATTCAAACCATTTTCAAACGTCTAAATTAATACTTTGATGCTATTTTGACTTATTCTCTTTTAGACGCAAGTAGCTTTCCTCCCGCCAGTCTGAACCCCACGCACTTCTGCCAAAAATCTGTGTGTGCAAGGGATGATAGAAGGCGGTCCCGTTTCCGGGTGGGCCACAATAGGCCTGGAAGCATCCCTTCACACACACACAGAAACTCCACAGATGAATTTTACCTTTTCGGCATAGTTGTGAGATGGCCCACAAACACCCTACTCGGAACTTCCGAAGAAAAGAAAAAGGAAAAGCATATTATTGATACCCGGGACTCCGACCCTTCTCCTTCTTCCCACTCCATGCCAGAAGGAAAAGTGGTCCTCTCATCTCACAGCCCGATAGTACTCGGTTGATTTCTTTTTTAAAGTCGTTCTGAAGAAAATTTTTTTATCTCAAAATAAAACTCTTTTTGTATTTTTAAGAAGAATATTTAATCATTTTCTACTTTTAAAGAGTATTTAATAAAAAAATTTTCAATCTTACCTTTTTAATCAAATTAAATATTAAGGTTAAATTCATATGAATATTATTTATTATAAGGATTATTTTAATTAAAGAGAAATATTAATTAATGAAACAATTATTATCTTAATTTATTTTTTAAAACTTTAAATGATTTTGGAAAAAGTATCTGTCATGGATCATATTACCCTTATCACGTCCCGAGACTCAAAAGCTCAAAATATGAGTATGAACTCATGATAAATGGCTGGATAATTATTTTTATTATTTCAAAATAAATATTTTAAATTGATAATAAAAACTTAATTCATTATTATCAATATATATATATATATATATATATTCTCAGAGCGAGACAAGTATTACATACATCCCTCATATTCTCATCCATGAACGAGGACAATGTTGAGGGTCTTGTTGTCCTTACACTACTTATAAGGGGCACTGTTGCACCATAATAGTCATAATGAATGCCCAAAAAGAAATTATGACAATATTACAACTTCTCGTGGGCATGTAGTGGTCATATGCTATGGGAAAAGCAGGTATACTTGTAGTCCTCGCTGTCCTTCGATTTCTGTGAATATACTTGTATTCTTGTCTATGACTCTTTCTGGAGAATATGTTGGGGGGCCTGACAACTTCTGCAAAGACTACTCTGAGCTGTGAAGGAAGAAGGAAGAAGAAGAGAAAGAGAAAGAGAGAGAAAGAAAGTCTTAGTGTGGGAGTGACCAATAGGGGTAGTGGGGGTGAGAGGAGACCTTTAATTTGGTTCAAGTGACGAGGCGTCCCTCTGAGTCAGAGAAAGGAGTATAATGACTGGGGCTAAGTCCTGGCTTCCTTCCTTTCTTCGATCGGCTCAATAAAATCATGTCTAAGCATTTTTTTTTTCTTTTTTATTTTATGTCCAAGAAAAATGTCAGGTTTGACTGATATTATAGATACAGAATTGTTATGAAAAATAAACTGTTGAAGTACAACTGGAGAGTAAATGTCAAAAAGAAATCGTTTTGAATGTATATATCCTTCAAACTCACTTACTTCACTGTCAAAATGATGTCGTTTTGACAGTTGCGATCCAATAGTTGCTTTTCATAGCATTTCTGATTATAGATATACATATTTGTCAAAATGTCTAGAAATTTAGGGACATGCCAAACTTTTGGAAGTGAATTTTTATAGGGAGATTGGAGCCAATTTAGTGGGAGTATACACTTTCTTGGTCCCAAATAAAATAAGTTTTTCTTTAAATATTGAAGAGATTTCTTGGTTACCATATTCGAAATTAAATATTTCATTTTAATTTATATGTACTTTAAAAAAATTAACCTAATTCATTTTTAAATTACAAAGTCAATTTTCTTAGTAAATTTTATCTAAATAAGAAAATGAGACTTTCATTTTTTGATGGTCCAAGATAAAATAGGAAACATTTAATTTCAAACCGATTGAATAATAAAAAAAATTAAATTGAGAACTGAATTGTACTTTCAATTTTGAATTGATTGAATAATAAAAAAATACTCAAATTGAGAACTAGATTGTACTAAAAAATACTAAGTTTCTCCCTCAATCACTAAATATCAATCATTTTAACTAATTTTTCTTGTCACTGATTATAAGTATCATTGTTGTTAGTTAATTAGGTATGTGATGATATTTTTTCTAGAATATCCCTTTAGTGATGTAGAGTGAAATATTGTTCAAATTTTTTAAAGGATTCCGAGAGGATATTTTAGGAGGGGAAAAGTAATCTTAATTTTTACAAGATGATATATAATGATTTATATTTAGTGAAGGATAAAGTATAATGTTATCACAATTTTCTATTTAATTTGAGATGCCTCCTATTTGGATAATAACCCGGTCTGAAGTTGAAGCTTAATAATTTGTTTATGTTGGCCCTTTGGAGAGATCCCAATGGATGAAGTGGTGAGCGTACAAACCATGGGTCTCAAGTTTGGATTCCATCAACACCTTCTTAAATTAGTGAAATGTCGAAATGCATAAAAATTAACCCGGACATGAAAAAAAAAATTATTTATGTTATTTTTATTATATCCCTATTTGACCAAGCTTCCCTCAATTTCTCCTTTTATTTTTTTTCTTCTTTTTATAATCTTTCGAATAGATCAATGAAGGATAATACCATATTCCTTTTCACCTAAAGAATTTTCGAAGACTTGTAAATTGTTTCTCCATTTTCCATAAAATTAATTTAATTAAAAGACTATGAATACATTTGGTATTTTGGACTCTTTCTCTTGCCGTGTCACTCTTTCATCAAGAGGAAAATAAATATATGGAAGAAGGTTAGACAAGAAGAGAGGGAAATGAAAAAAATATAATTTATTCAATTTCGATATTTGACTTTTAATAAAAAACCAAAACTTTCATATTTATAAACTAATTTGAAAAAAGAAAGAAAGAAAGAAAGAAAGAAAGAAAGCTACCTCATTAATTAATATAATTTCGACTCTTTCATTTAATATTTATCCAATGCTTCAAAAAGAAACTTCTAAAAGTGTTTTGTGTCGTCGGTTTGATTATGCCTCTAGATCTTTACAGCTGCATCATGGAAACTTTCAGCCGAGGGTATAATTAGACAAGCTTACTTACAATTTCTACGTAAATTATAATTTTTTTCTTAAAAAACTCAATAAAAAATTGAAATTTAAAATCGATATTAGATGATACTATTTTTGTCACTGAATATAAGTCATTCTAATTAATTTTTTTTTATTATTAATTATAAATCATTGTTGTTAGTTAATTAAATATACAAGGTCCAAAAGCATACAAGTATTTTGATAAAATGACGTTGATGACTTATATTTAATGACGGAATAAGTAAATGTTAATAGTATTTGAATTCCTTTTCTTTTAGAAGGAGAGAGTATTGACATTGTCCTTTTGGGCGATGGTCAATTAAGTGGAGTAGTGAGTATAAAGATCAAAGGTTCCAGGTTCGAACCTGGTTAGTCAACGCTTGCCTAAACTGATTTATAAGACTTCTTTGGATCTTTTAAAGTAATACACATATATGTAATAGGAGGTTTGGAGCCAATAAGGACCTCCAAATCTAATTCTTTTTTTTTTTTGACTTTCTCACTCTTGATTTAATTCATTTAGATTCACATCCACATCATATATTATAAAGAAAGTAAAATTAAATCACGTTACTTTAGACCCCCAAAAAAAAAAAACAAAAAAACTATATTGCATAGAATTAATAGAATGCTACTTAATTAAAGCGTGAAAGACACAAAATATAGATCACTCAAAAATATTTTCACGAATCGGAATTTTAAAGCACGTTCATCAATTACGACTCACGTAAAACATACTCGTGACATAATCATGCTTCTTCTTAAACTAAACACGACATCGTTCAATAAAAAATTTGAAATATCCTTCTTGTATATTCTTGTTGCCCCTAAGTGTCCCTCGTCTCATCATTATTGCATTTTTAGCTTCGTCAGTCATTGTTTTACCTTCATAATTATTAAAAAATTAAATTATGAAAATTATGTTACGGAAATTCAAGCAATCTCTTTTTTACTCTCCATAGCTTTACTTTTTTTTTTTTTTCTCCTTCTTCATTTTTATACCTTGGATCTATTAAAATTATTGTCCTTCTGATATTGGTTTTCCGGATAATTGTTTTCTTTACAAATTTTTTTTTCATATATTTTGAAAATAAATTGTAGTTAAAAATAGTAATATAGATTTTTATTAGTTGTTTCTCAAAAGATTAAAAATAAAAATAAAGATAATTACAAGTTTTTTCTTTTCCAAAAATCAAATAAATAATGACAATTCAAAATAAAGACAGTGTATAAAAGGGAGAAATCATTAATGAATCTTGATTTCTTAATGAATATATATATATATATATATATATATATATATATATATATCATCGTCGTACATGACAACCAACTTGTCTATGTATCTATATAAATATATATGTATATTATTGTTGTCCTCTTTAAGAGAAAAATTGAAATGGGTTTTACAATTATCACCCCCAAAAATTCAAATGTTGAAATATGGTAAAACTAAAGAATAAAAGAGGGGAAAGGGGTCAATGCAAGAAAATTGATGAGGAAAGTCCTGAATTTGTTATTGATTGATTACACCTATTGCTTCGAATCAATGGTCTTTTCTCCATAATTTTTAATAATTATGGAGATTGTACATGTCATTTTTTTTCAGTGAAAACAATGAAAACTTACTGACAATTATGGAAATATAGACATGTGATTTGAAATGGTAATGATTATAAGGATGGTAAAAAATGGAAATAAAAAGAGACATAAGAAAAGACATTTTCCCATAATTACAATCACACTTGATGTTTTTACAAATATTCTAACGTATAAATTATTTTAATTAACTTGTTTATCTATAATAATAAGTCATTGTTATTAATTAATTATTATATATATTTTTTATATTATCTTCTTATTATATATTAATGAAATGGTATTTAGACTTTTCAAAGGATAATTAGATAGTATTTTAGAAAAAAAAAAGTTACTTTAATTTTTATAAAAGCGATGATTGATGATTTATATTTAGATGAAATGGTATTTAGACTTTTCAAAGGATAATTAGATAGTATTTTAGAAAAAAAAAAGTTACCTTAATTTTTATAAAAGCGATGATTGATGATTTATATTTAGTGATTGAGGGAGTATGTATTAAAAAAAATAATGATCATATTATTTTAATTGTAATAAAAATTACTAAAATAACATACACTAGATTGAAATAAGAAAACCAGTTAACAATTATAAGTATCAATAAAGAAAATTATGTATTATTTTAAAAAATAACAATTAGGTAATTAATATATTCCTCCCAACCCCCCCAGATGATAAATAATTTGAAACAAATAAAAATCTTAAAACGTTATTGTTATTATCAAATGGAGATAGCCATTATTCCTTTCATCCGAAATTGAATATCCATATTTCCATTTTGAGTTGTCTGGAAATGAATGTTTTATTTACTAAATTAATTAAAGAATTGATATTGTTAATTATAAGATGAATTAAGTTAACAAATTTTTCTTAAAAATTAGTACAAGTCAAAATGAGACAATCCATTCGGATGAAGGGAGTATTGTTTTTTTGAAACCCTATAAAGGTCACCCATGCATCAATTATGTAAATACACACGTGTATTTATACTTTTTTTGTCACTATTTATAAGTCACTCAAACTTACTTTTCTTTACTTATCACTAAATATAAGTTATTGTTGTTAGTTTATTGGGTATTTTTACTTATTTTTTACTATATTATCCTTGTCTCTTTCTCTTTTTTTGAGTCATTATTGTTAGTTTGATTATAATAATAAATAGAGACATTTTAGGAAAAAAAAATCTTTATTTTAATAAAATGATTGTCATTAACTTATCACGGAGAGAGTAACAATTTATTATTATATTAAAAGAAGGAAGGTGAGTGGGGTGGTACAGAGAGGGAGCCAAAAATGGCCGCTGCCGACTCTCTGCTTGGTTTGGGGAAGAGATTACTAACTCATTATCATTACTTTGACGAATAGAAGATGCTTCGGAAGTATGACTCACAAGTGATGTTGGGGTGGTGAAGGACAACAAATGGAGCCATGATTTAGTGTTATTTTGACCTTATAGATCGCTAGGGTTTTTATTTATTAACGTCATATAAATTTAATGGCTCTATTTGATCCCACATTTTTGGGTTATACCATAATATGATTCCATAATTTTCTTTTTCCAACCATTATGGCCCCTAAAGATTTTATGGGTAGCCGTTATGGTTCCAACCATTATTTTTCAGTAAAATACTAATCATAACTTGTCATTTATAGGGTATAGGATAACATTTTATGAGAAAAATTGTTAATATCATCCTTACCATTCAAAATCTAACTAATCATTTTTCTTAAAACAATAAATAAATTCAGATGCGTTTGGATTAATAAACCCAAATAAATTAGATAACCAAAATTCATTCACAACCCTTGGGTTGGTTAGATTTTGAGTAGCAGGGATGAGGTGGACAATTTTGCCCCTGAAAAGTTATTCTGTATCAGTAAAATGACCGATTCTAAAGAGTTTTTTTTTCTAGAAAAAATGATAGTTGAGATCAAAATGGCTGTCCATAATACATTGAGAGACCATAATGGCTGTCCATAATATGTTAAGGGACCATAACAGCTGAAAAAAAAACTTGTGGGATCATACTATAGTTTGGTACAAACATGTGAGACCAAATGGATTAAAAACCCTAAATTTAATTCACTAAAAAGATAAAAAGGATGAAATTATTATTCTTTTCCCCCTTTTTCTTCATTTTTCTACTTTTATTGAAATAGACTAAGAGGAAAAGGCCCTTCTCTTATAGTTATGTTCCATCCTTCTTGCCAATTGGTTGACGATACTTTTGAGCTCATATCTTTCATTATTTTATAGACACTACATATATAAACATATATATATATATATATATATATATTTATTTATATATTCTTGTTCCTGCATTTTTTTTTATAATAATTTTTTCTTTTTTGAGTTTGCAGCTCTATCCATATATGCACACATGACTTAACCTAAAAGGGTGTTGATGAGATTCAAACTTAAGATCTTTAGTCTGCACATTCTCCATTTTATCCAATGGAATGTCCCCAAATGGGCTCTTGCTCTTGTGGTTGTGTCTAATATAAATATATATATATATATATATATATATATTTATATATATACGGATTTGCTAAGACGCCCTCCAACCGTTACCGTAACGGAATTCTTACTGCACTTGGTTGGCTGTATGAGCATTGTAGCAAGAATTCTGTTACAGTAACGGTTGGAGCGCGCCTTAGCAAAACTGATATATATAAACATATATATAAATATTTATATATTCATATTCACCTTATAATAAAATCTTGTACTCAACTCCTATTTCCCTATATATTATTGCATTATTATTCACGTGTTGGGGCCTGTTATCTTGAAATTCATAGGCATATTCCATAAAATATCATCTAAATCTCCCTAGGAACCTGAAGAAAACTCATAACAATTATTAGATCTTAATCTGACTCCCTTTAATATATATA
>JAOXNR010040762.1:0-20036 GCA_028571225.1 Parsonsia alboflavescens | reverse complement strand
TATGTCATCAAAGTAAACTACCACAAAATCGTTGAGGAAAGGACGCAGTACCTGATTCATGACCCTCATGAATGTGCAGGGCGCATTCGAGAGACCTAAAGGCATGACCAGCCACTCGAAGAGCCCGTCCTTCATCTTCAAAGCCATCTTAAACTCATCTCCAGGTTTGATTCGAAGTTGATGGTAGCCACTTTTTAAGTCTATCTTCGAAAAGATAGCTGCCCCACTGAGCTGGTCCAACATGTCGTTGAGTCGTGGAATCGGAAACTGATACTTAATAGTAATACGATTGATGGCGCGGCTGTCCATGCACATTCTCCATGTGCAGGTTTGATTCAAAGTTGATGGTAGCCACTTTTCAAGTCTATCTTTGAAAAGATAGCTGCCCCACTGAGCTGGTCCAACATGTCGTCAAGTCGTGGAATCGGAAACCGATACTTAATAGTAATACGATTGATGGCACAGCTGTCCACGCAAATTCTCCATGTGCCATCCTTCTTCGGTACCAACAAAGCAGGCACCACACAGGGACTAATGCTCTCTCGGATTAACCCTCTATCAAGTAACTTCGTCACTTGTCGCTTCAGCTCCTCATGTTGCTGTGGGGACATCCGGTAATGCCCTTTGTTCAGAAGGATAGAACCCGACATTAGATCTATCTGGTGTTGGATATCTCTCAATGGAGGCAACCCAATCGGTAACTCATCAAGTAACAAGTCTGCAAATTCAGTCAACAACTCTTGAACTTGTTCTGGAATCTCCAACTCGGCCTCACTGTTGTTCGATGTCAACAAGTCAGTTGCAATTAAAGCTAAACAAAACTCGGACTCAATTACCTCTTCTTTAAACTCCTTCCGTGGCAGGCAAATAATTGTCTTCTTACTATCAACCATTCCTTCTCGCATGGGCTAAAGTACCATTTTCTTTGGCAATCGATTGACAGTATAACAGTGCGTGAACCCTTCATAGGTCACATGATTGTCGTATCACCATGGCCTGCTGAGTAGCAAATGAGAGGCATCCATCGGGACGACATCACAGTAGATAGTGCTAGAATACTGAGGTCCAAATGAGAATTCCACCCGGTACCTCTTTGAAACCCTAACCTCGGTATCATTATTTAACCACCCCAACCGGTAAGGCATTGGATGAGGTTTCATCTTCAACTGAAGCTTCTGCACTGCCGTTTGTGAGATTACATTCTCACAGCTCCCTATATCAATAATCACATGGCAAACCTTCCCTTTAATTATGTACCGGGTTGTAAGATGTTTCTCCGCTTCCAATCTTCATCACCTTTGGGTGCTAAACAATTCCTCCTCAAAACCAAACTATCTCCCCGGATATCTTCAGGTGCGACATAACATGTATCCTCCTCTTTATACACATCATCACCAGCATACTCTTCAGATTCTTCTTCAGCACCCTCCTGAATCAGTAATTGCGACCTTAGCCTTGGACATTCATTCACATAGTGCCCTATTTGCTGACATCTGTGGCACTTCATATTAGCTTTATTATTGGTGGTAGATTTATTCGGTGCATTACCTGACCCTTAGCTGAGCTGTGCACCACCTCGTCCGTACTGATTTTGGGCTGAAGAACTACCCACACGTGTTGTCGAAGAGCTACTTGTTGGAGCAACATGGGGAGGAGGAAAGCTTCTTCCAAATCCAACACTTCCGCCGCTAGCCCTCGCTAGACTCTTCTCCACGACTTGTGCCTTTGTCTGCCTGTCCATGGTAGTGGTAAAGGTATAGACCTATAAAGCATCCTAAATATAGCTGTTCTTGAGTTTCACGTAATTGATTCCTCACCACCATTCGGTAAAACTCAAGCATGTATTCTTCGATGCTCCGAGAACCTTCCGTCAAGCTTTGAAGATTCTGGAACATAGTCTGCCGGTAATTAAAGGGCAGAAACTCCTTGCGCATCTCTCTCTTCAACTCCCCCCAATCATCCAAAAGTAGAAGCCCATCTAGGTATCTCTAATATCGGAATGACTGCCACCACGCGGCAGCCCTGTCCTTGAACCTCATCGCCACCAAAGATGCTTTCTTTTCCGCCAGAACTTCCCTTAACAAAAAGAGTTCATCCTCTGAGCTCATCCAATCTAGAAATTCTTCAGGCGCCAACCCTCCTGAAAATTCCGGAACCTCCATCTTAAACCCTAGATCCCAACGAGGGATGACAGGTTCAAGTTCATTATCTCTAGGCAGTTGGTAGCGGCCCCTCATTCTCCTCAGTCGAACCCTAGGTTGTTCATGCGGCAGCCTCCCGAAATCATCCTCAACATCTTCATCCATCCCTTGACGCAATCCTTCAAGTTTGGGCTGTTTTGGTTGTCGGCCAGTCGCTAAACGCTGCACCATCTGTGTCAAATCTTGTATCTGTAGTTCACGCTCTCCCTCTTTAGCCGTATCTCCCTTCGCAACTCTTCCCTATCGCGCCTGGACTCTTCCTGATCCTGCTATAATGCTTCGACTAATGCAGCAAGGTTCTGTTCAAGATTACTTCCTGCCATGGTTGATCTAGTCTTTGATACCAACTGATGCAGTCGAAAGACAAAACCTGAAGGTTCGTTCTTGTTCAGAAACGTGCAAAACAAGAAACGAAGAAAAAGAAACTTGATTCAATTTTCCCTCTAATCAAAGTTCAACGCAAGGTGGTAACTTTTAATTCATCAAAAAAATTGCGGAAAACAACCAGCAAAACAATTCTTAAATCCAAAACAAACCCTAACCCTAATCGAAAACTAAAAGTAAAGCAATTGCTAAAATACTTCTAGAAAACAATAAATTACGAAACTATCACTTAAAACTATAAAATTATGACAGCACCATTGAAAACAGAAAATTGCCCAAAACTCCATCCAAACGACTCTGGATAGCTGAAAAAAGCCTTGCATCATAGCATAGCAGTGATTTTGGTTCGTTGCGCCGTTCTGGGTCACCCAGTCAAATTTGAGCATGATGCAAGCTCGTTTCAGTAGCCTCGGGAATCGTGCCTAGCATCAATTAGGTGTTTTAAGCAGTGCACGTCCTCTTCTTCAAACGTTCTAAACGTCGTGGAGCAGATTGTGGAACTGAAACATGCTGAACTGACACCTGCCCCGCATCCGAACCACCTTGATCAGCAACCAGCTCTACGTCAGTTCTTCTTCAGTTCAAGATTAGCTTCTTCAGTTCTTCTTCCTCCAAAACCCATCTCTGTGTAACTGTGTTGAGTCGTTGACAGCTTCTTCCACCAAAATCCATTTGAGCGACTGTGAGTCAGTGTCACCGCTGCTCAACTCTATGTCTCCGCTGACCCTCATCTCTATGTCGATACTGCTCGGCTTCTCCTCTGCACCATCGCTGTCGTCTCACGTCTGCCCAAGCCCAGCTTCTCCTTTGCTTCTCCTCAACGTCTATAGTTCTGTACGTTGCTGAGCAACTATTCGTGACTGACTCAAACCACTCGGTAGTTTATTCTCCTCTGATTTTTCTTGATTGTTTGTCAACTAACTTTGTAACTTACTAATCAAAAGCCATTGGTTCTTTCATATTCTGTTACTGCACAGGTTGGTTAACAGTAGCTTTTGTGTATAATTATGTGGATTTTTATCTTTCACTCTATAGTTTACTTGAGTAAAAAAAAAGGGAATGTACAAAGACATGAGCTGGAGCAAACAAGAAACAGCGGATTCATAGTGAACCTAACTGAACTTAAAATCTTGGATGAACTAAGAATTGAACCAATTGGATTTTGGCTAACTGAACTTTTTGTCTTTGTATACTTTATCTTTTTTGACTTCTTTAATGATTCAACAGTTAGTTGATCCTCCTTGTGATAAATTTATGTAAAAGAGCCCCTAGTGATCATCTTTTACTATGGATTAAGAATTAGACTCTGCCAACCCTGATTTCTCACTCTGTATATAAAGAGGAAATTTAGTCTTTTATGTTTTCATGAAATTTGATTTTGATTATTGATGTTTTAAACAATGTTAGATGAATTTTAGTTCCATGAAACTTGTAAGTTTATTGTAATTTTATTTGGAATTGATTATAAATATGAACTTTTTTTGCTATATTGTTGGGATATTTATTTTCTTGTGATGATGTATAAATTATTTAATATATATATTTATTCGGTATGTAAACTCCACGAGTTTATGATCCGAGTTTACTTAAACTCTCAATTTTAAAATCTTGCTTTGAGATACTATGTGAAAGATAATAATCTTTATAAATACATTTATACAGATTAGTCTAACATGCAATAAGGTTCATGTGATTTAAATAGATATTCATGTGTTGGGTAGTTCTTCATAGTAAGGTATCAATCATCGGACCTTTAACTCATAAGTAACCCATTCTTGGCCGATTATTGGAATTAGGTGTTTCATTGAAGAAAGATCATAACACATTAGCCTCCTTTAAGTAAGGTGACTTACCTTTAGTCATTAGATAGGCCTCCCAGACTATATTTGTTAGCACATTTGGTAATGTGTAGAAAAGGATCATTTAGTGAGAACTGATACTATAATACCTGTAAAATTTAGAGGTCCAATTGTTATTTGTGGATTTATTTGGGAATTTTTTTGATACTTTAGAAATCTTAAGGATTCATTAATAAATTTAGACTCTTTCCCTATTATATAAATAATTGGATTTCAAACATTAAGTTTTTGCAATTCCATTTCCACGTCTACAAGACATGAGACTAGAGAGAGATTGTCGAATATGGAGATTGTCATTCTAAGGCTTGTTCAATTCCATATCATTTTTATCTTATTCTAAGTTTTGATTTTTGTGTTATGGATGGAGCTCAGAAACGATCCCCGAGTCACCCTGAACTGTGATTATGCCTGCAATTGCAACCTAAAAGGGAAGATTAGGTCACCAGAGTTTGTCTCTTCCATGGGGATAGCTACCTAAGTCAATATTCCGAGAGAGTAATCTTTGAGTAAATTAGCTCAATCTTTCCGTGAATAGTGTGTGTTTCGATAATATATATTGAATAATAGGTTACCTCATTGATCATGGCTCTTTAATTACATGAAAATAGGTAATTAGGAGAATTGTGAGATTGTATCGTATCCCACCAATTACTCCTAGAATCATGGAGTTTCCGTAAGTTGGGATACCTTGTTATATACGTCTCTGGGCCAAAGCTACAAGCTTGTGAACAACCTTTAAACCAACTTTGCGACCTACTTGTGAATGCCGAAGGTCTCCACTATCCCTTTAGAAGGTCGTGATGAGTGATTATAAGTTCATAGAGTGTGTTAAGAGTCGTAGACATTTAGTCGTGGCATGGAAGATGTATGAGATGGATTGAAGCTCACTAGGTCGAAGGTCGTCGTCCGGTGAGACCTTTCCTAAGCTCATTTTAAGGTCGGTGACCTGGGAGGTCTTTGGGAAGAGGTCGCTGCCCACCTTTCCTTGACTTGTGATTCGAACTTCTAGGAATTTGGATCGGTGCTTAGGTCTGTTCGGGTGGTTCATTCGGATCGTAACTATTTCTCCCATCATTACGCAATGAGCTCGAAGGTTGCGGCTCCTAAATTATGATCTTTAAGTCGTGACCTCTGAAGGATTGCTCCATTTTCTGTGAAGGCTAGCTTTTGAGGTGACGTGCCTCATCAGTCTTTCACAGTTGCCTTGGTTTCAACGTACCGGATATTTTCCAGGAACCCAAAGGACTCCTTCTCACATATAAATTGGGAAGCTTTTGAAGATTTTAGGCTTTACCAAAACTCTTCTCTTTGCAAACAGAATCTCTCTTCTGCAACATTTGTTGAACTGCTACCTTTCCAAACTTCCCTTGCTTTTCTATCTGACAAATTCCTCAGAAGTTAGAACACTCCCTCACTCCGGTTTTCAAGAACCAACAAGTGAGTTTTCTTAATTTCAATATTCTTGTAGACAATTCTATGTCAATTCTTCTCTTTTTCAAAATCATGTCTTCTTAGATGAGCGACTGAGAAGTCAAGTGGAGAGAGAAAAGAAGGATCGGAGTTTACCACCCTGATCACCAAGCTCTAAGACGAGAAAACTCATCTTGAAAAAGAAAATGGAGAGCTTGCTACCTTCGCCGAGCTAGCCAATGCCTCCTACATGTCGTGAGCAACCTTCTGGGAGAGTGCAAGAAGAATATAGTTGAGGCAAAAGTTGAGAATTTGGTAATGGCCTCAGCCCTTGAAGAAGCTATCCAGAAGAGCGACTAGCTGCTTGAGCTTGGTAGAAAACAAAAGGACGGCATCCATGAGCTCGAGGCTCAGTTGAATTACTTCAATGCCATATGTGAGGAGGACAACAACCTCCCTCTATCCAAGCACAAAGAGATCCCACCTTTTTAGGATTTGGGCTCTATGTTGATGTAATCAACAAGCTACGTGAGCTCAATGGGGACTTCAAGCACGATCCGGCTGTCCACAAGGGATTGTATCATCTAGATGCAGCAGCTCCTCTTCCTTAGGAGCGAGAAAGTCTTGGAGGTTCCCCTTGCCGAACCCTTGGCTAGGGTCAGCCAATCTGGGGAAAAGGAAAGAACCTCTGGACTAGCCTGCTAAAGCCCCGACCACTGAGAGGGTGATCCATGATATTTCCCCCTTGTCGATGGTTGCTCCCCAAATTAAAATCATCCACAATTATGGAGACTTAATTAAGTACTACCCTTTTCATCCCCGACCTATTGATTTCAATGAGATACTTGATCTCTCTAGAGCTATTCGTCCATCTTTGGATAGATCACCATTTGAGAATATTACTGATTACCCCACAGGTCCCTCAAACACCACTGATCAGGATGTAGCTCTGAATAACAAAGCTTTGCTAACACGCTAGAGGCTCCAGGAGATGAGGAAGAAGACTAAGTTGTAATGGATTTGGACTTTTCATAATCTTTCTTCTTCTCTTTTTGTGCTCTATAATATACAAGGCTCGATTTCTAAGATTATATTTTTTTCTCTATTTGTCTACGTATTGGATATGTTAAGAGGTCTATTTGTGGCCTCTTTCTTCATTTTGAAAATCAAACAATTTCCCAGAGCGTCTTTGTTTTTGTTCCAACACTTAAAAACTTGCATAACAAACTTGACTAGCTTTGAAACTTAGGCAAATAAGGAGAATTAAGATCTCGATAAGCTCTGCAAACTTAACTTCTATGTATGCCCTTGAAATTTGATATGCCCTTGCACAAACAAAAACTGAAGAGGTCGTTGTGGTTTCCTTGCTACTTAGTTAGCTCATTTAAGACAATATCCCGAGTTGTATAATGAGTTTGCGAAGTTTGGAAAGTCTTAGAAAGACTTAAGCATAGAATTTCTTTAGATGGCAAACAATCCAAGGTCTTAGGAGTTCCCTTCCTTTGAGATCAGTGAGCTTATAGCTTCCTCCTTTGTGAACTTTTGGATTAGGTAAGGTCCTCGCCAACTTTCTTGTAGCTTTGTCAGTTGTCCTTGCTTTCCAACATCCGACCTCTTGAGGACCATTTCTCCAACTGTGAAATGCTTTTCTTTTACCTTCTTGTTGAAAAAATTTGTAACTTGCTTTTCTGTATCTTCTATCAACTTCCATAGCTTTATTTCTAAATTCTTCCAAGAGGTCGAGGTCTGCCCTTGTCTCCCTCTTGTTTAAGACTGAATCAAATTCAGTCAAATTTAAGGACTTCATTCCAACCCCTACAGCATTACAGCTTCTGCACCAAAACATGGACCGAATGGTGTTTCTCCAATAGCTTTCCTAGGTGTGGTTCTGCATGCCCATAGGATGCTTGGAATGTATTCTGGCTAGGAAGGTTTCTCAAGCTCGGTAAACCTTTTCTTGAGGCCTTCCAGAATGGTTCTTTTTGTGACCTCTGCCAATATGTTCGCTTGAGGACGGGAAATGGAAATCAACATTTGTTCTATATTCAAGTTTTCATAGAAATTCTTAAATGGATCGCCTATAAACTATCTTCCACTATCTGAGATGACAGCTCGGGAAACCCCGAACCAACATACTATGTTTCTCCAAACGAAGGACTATACCTTTGCTGAAGAAATTATTGTCATTGGCTCCACTTCGACCCATCTGGTGAAGTACTCTGCACCCCAAACGTGAACACCCCTACTCCTTTTGGGAAAGGTCCTAATATGTCGATACCCCAAATGTCAAATGGAATGGATGTGTTGATGGATTGATATTTCGTTGGAGGTACATGTGACCTATTTGCATGTAGTTAGCAGCTCGTGCATTTTTGTATGATCTTTTCAATATTTGAAATCACCAAAGGCCAATAATAAAATGTCCTCAGTATCTTCTTTGCGACAAGTTTTTGCTCATATGTGTGATAAACATATTCCACTATGTACCTCTTCAATGATATACTCTCCTTCTCCCTTGCTCAAGCATTTGAGTAATGGCCATGTATGTGACCTATACACCTCGCCATCCCCTATCATTATATAACAAGGTGCCCATTTACGTATTTAGCAAGCTTCTTTGGCATCTTGAAGGAATTTGTAGTTTGGGTATCTACATTCTGCTTGATCCTCTTGAACCAAGTTCTCCTCTTGGTTTATGCTGGGAGAGTATAACTGTTCCAACAATAGCTCGGCTTTTGTCTCGCGAGCTCCTAATAGACTTTAGATAGTGCGTCTACTTCTGAATTTTGTTCTCTTACTCAAGTTTTGATGTTATATCTGTTAATTGTTTGAGATATGTAATCATATTTTCCTCCATAGCTTCGTATTCTCCAGCGACCTGGCTGGCTATAACTTGTGAATTAGTTTCGTCATGTAGTTTTTGCACTTTTAGAGCTCTTATAAGCCTTAGACCTACTAAGAGAGCTTTATATTTAGACTCTTTATTTCAGGTTGGGAAGTTGTACTTCATAAAGTAAGGGATTCTCACTTCCTCAACGCTAATCTATACAATTCCAGCTCCTGAATTTTCCTTTTCAGTGGAACCATCCATGTACATGATCAAGATATTAATTTCACAAGTGCTTGGGAGCTCCAGCAGAACTCTTGTGCATTCTTCTACTAAGACTGAGAGAGCCAGAGCTTTGATAGCTTTCCTTGGCTTAAAATCAATTTGACATCCTAAGAGTTCAAGAGACCACTTCATTGTCCTGCCCAATAGCTCGGGTTTCTCTAGAGCTTTTTTTACTGTCAGATTGGTTAATCCTCTTATCGAGTAAGCTTCAAAATAGGGCTTAAGTTTCCTTGAAGTAATAACAATTAGGTACAGAAATTTCTCGAGGTCTGAATATCTAATTTCAGGACCTTGGAGCAAACGACTTACATAATATACTGGAAATTGTAAACCTAACCTTTCTACTAGCAGCATCGAGTTGATTCTCTATCGCAATTAAGTACATCAAAATTTCCTCTCTCAACCTTGGGGAGACAAATTGTGGGGTTTTTCCCAGAAATTCTTTCAATCTTCCGAAAGCTGTTTGACTATCCTTTGTCCACTGGAAATCTTTGGGCTTCTTCAGGATATCATAAAACCTTCCTTTCTCCTTTGTCAGCCATGTTGCTGATGAAGCATCCCAAAGCTGCCATTTTCCTTGTTAAACTCTAAACTTCGTTGATACTCCTGGGACGTTCCATGTCTAGGAGTACTTTTATTTTATCAAGGTTGGCATCAATGCCTCATTTTGATATCATGAAACCCAAGAATTTTCCTACTGAACCCTGAAGGTACATTTTTCAAGATTGAGCTTCATGTGAGCAGCTTTTAGCTTCTGGAAAGTCTACTTTGTATCTTTGATGAAGTCTTATGAGGTTTTGTACTTGATTACAATGTCGTCCATATAGACCTCAATGTTCCTCCTGAGTTACTTCTTGAGAACCTTGTGCATGGCTCGTTGGAATTCCACCCCTGCATTCTTTAAACGAATGCATTTTGGTATAATAGTAGGTCCCAACCTCTATGATGAATGAGGTCTTCTCCACGTCTTCCAATGCCATTGGAATATGATGATACCCCTTGTAGGCAACCAAGAAACATAGCCATTGGTAACTAGCTATTGAATCATCCATTTGATCGATGCTTGGGAGCGAGTATGAGTCTTTCTAATAATATTTATTCAGTGCGGTGAAACCTACACACATTCTCCACATTCATTCCTTTTTTGGCACAACCACTTTATTCACAAGTAATTTTGGGTACACGACCTCTTTCAAAATCCCACACCATTGAGAAGAGCTTGGACTTCTCAAGCTATGACTTCATTTGGTTCTGGACCAAAATTTCTTTTCTTTTGCTTTACTAGTTTGATCCTGGCTTGAGCCCGACTTTGTGCTCCATCTTTATCCCCTTTTTCAGGGAATTCCGTGTTGAGAGAAACCTTTTCTCTTGTATTGGCAGCCTGGATTTTGAACTCATATTTCCCTTTAGGAAGGTCGATGAAATCCTCTTACTCAGGCATTGCCGAGGTCTCAACATCCCCTTCAGTAAGGTAGCATTCCGCAACTGTTTGTCTGTCTCCTTCTAGGATGACCCAGCTTCCTCTGACCTGGATCCTCATGCAGTAGCTCAGCAAGGAGATTGTCCTTTTCGTTTCCATGACTCCTCGCCTTCCAAGAACTGCATTGTAAGTTCCCGGTGCATCAACCACCAACCAGTCTATGACCTTTGTGAGCCCTCTACCATCAACATAGACCACAGTTGGAACCGGTAGAATCCCCTTTGCAATGGTTTTGCCGGCATTAAAGGTGGTCAAGGCAATGTTTGATTTTATTTGTGAGCTTTTATCTATCCCCATTAGGTTGAAAGCCTTTATGTATAAGACATTCACTGAACTTTTGACGTAGAGCTAGTTAAGGAGAATGACCAAGGGGAACAGGGGCTAGATACACCAGCCAAGCCTACGATGGGTAGTCTACGTAGGTCTAAGTGACTGTAGGGAATACGGGCCTGATTCGTCCTGATCGATTGTGTTGGGCACGATTCTCGAGGTAACTGGTATGAGCTCAAATTGGGCTCAAATTTGACTATGTGACCCAGAACGGCTCAACGAACAAGAGTCAGTACTTTGTTATGATGCAGGGCCTTTTTCGGCCATCCGGAGTCGTCTTAATGGAGTTTCAGGCATTTTTGTGTTTTAAGTGGCATTTTCGTAATTCGTTGTTTTTGGGGTATTTTTATAATTTCTTTTTCTTTTTTTTTCAAATTGGTTTAGGTTTAATTAGTTTATTTAAGGGCTATTTTTCTTTTCTTTGGAGGGCACAGCTTTTGTTGTTTTTGACAATATTCAATAAGATTTCTCTTTCCGAGTTTCTTCAGGAACATTGTCGTTTTGTTCTTGAATTTCTTTTCTTATGACAACTTTTGAGTGAAGTTTATTATAGGGAAGATTTATTACCTGTCCATAATTCCGTTTGCGTCAACTTTCAGTGTCAACCAGTATCTTGCTTACCAAAAAATCTCCATTCTGGAATGACACCGTTAAGGATTCTAAATGTCCTTCCCTAGCACTCTTCAACCTCCTTTCAGTGGTAGTTATCTCTCTGACAGGAGGTCATTGGTGGTTTGCAGTTGCAGGAGGTGGATTTATAGGATCTGTATTCATTGTCAGGAATTCTTGTAAGTGGCCCTCTGTGACCAGCTTCTCACTTTCTTGCTTGAGGTCAAAGCAGTCCATTGTGAGGTGGCCATGATCCTTGTGGTTGTGGCAAAACTTCACCATGTCTAGTTTGGCTAGAAGAGTTTTGAGAGGTCTTGGTGGCTTTAGAAGACCCTTCTTTTCCATGACCATAAGTATTTCTGCCCCCGAGGTCGTCTGGGGAGTTGTCTCCAGGTCTAGAATGGTCTTCCACTTCTTATCTGAAGGTCCTTCTTTCGAATGAGGATCCTTCGTGTCTTGTTTTAATGATTACAGGCTTTTTGGTCACCCCTTAGTTTCTTTCTTGGTGGCCTAGGCAAATCCAGGAAACTTCTTTTGGATTGCTGTTTCTTAAGCTTTTATTAACTTCTTGAGTCTTTATACCTCCTTGATGGTCTTCACTAGCTCTTCTGAGCCTAAGAGCTACATATCCCCCTTGCTGTCCTTGTTTGAAGGCATTGATGTAGATAGCATCATTTTTCTACTCGATTTCCACTGCTTTGTCATTAAAACGACTGTAAACTTCTTATGTTTTCACCAAACTTCTGTTTTATATTAAACAGATCGTTAAGGTCTTTTTCACACCTATTGATGCTCTGATAGTTCTTTAGAAATAGCTCCTTTAGTTGTGTCCAGCTCGAGATACTCGCTTCTAGAATTCCTTTGAACCAAGACTGTGCTTTCTTGGTTAGCGTGAACCGGAAAGCTCGACATTTGACATGATCAGCGTACTCAAACATTTCCATGTAGGAAACATATTCATCTATGTGTTGTAGAGGCTCCCATATACTGTCGTACTTTGCCTCCACTTGTGGTGCTTTAAATCCTGATGGCATTCGAGCAATTCTGATGCTGTGGACAAATGGTGAAGGCTCCGATAGGTCCACACTGCTCTGTATCTGCTGGTTTCCATTCTTCTCCTAATTTGTTGGGAGAGTCACTCCCCTCTATGGATTCGAGGCCACCCCTCGAGCGTCGCTACCTGTCCTTTTGATCCGGCTACTTAGAGAAGGTATCCCTCCTCCAGGAGGAGTTCTTTGCAAGCTCTCCTGCTCGTCAGGACTTGTTTCTTGTTGTTGACCTCGGGAAATGGCAGCTCGATTGAGTCTGTCTCTCAAGTCATAACAACTTCCATTACTTAGGGTTTCTCTCAGGTCGACCACATTCCTGTGCTTAGCCTGTCTCCCGACTTCCCACGATGGGTCGGAGGTCGTTTCCTGTTTTTGAAGGTAGGGGTTGATCACGTTGTGTGCAACCCCCTTGATCTCGAGGTAGTTGTGTTTTCCTCTGTGATGGAACAGGAGTAGACCCCATTGACATGTAATTTCTTCTACCTGAGATTCCTTCTAGGGCTGCCACTCTGTGTTTTAAGAGGTTGGTTGGGACGGGCACCCGACTTCCCCCTGATCTCTATGGTCTAGGATTACTGCGATTGTCATTCTAATTAAGGTGTCCCTAATCTCTCATTTGCATGTGCAGGTGGGTGGTTAATCAGGACCCTTTGGGACAGTCTAGACCAGGCCAGTCTCGGTTGTTCTTACCTATTGTCTGGCCCCGGATTATTGTTATTGTCCCCCATTGAGATCGGATCTCTCGACACTGCATCTCCCGTGTGCAAGTGTGTTCTATTGGGCAGTCTGCCATGGCATGGAGGCTGACTGCGCTATGGTTGCTATCAGATCATCCCAATCCTTGTTTATTTTTGCTGGTTTTGTGTATATGGCAGAAAGCAATGTTTTAGAATGTCTTTCTTCCCACAGATGGTGCCGGAAGTGATGGAGCTCGAAAATGATCTCCGGGTTACCTCGAACTGTGATGACGCCGGCAATCACAACTTGAAATTGAAGATTAGATCACCCGAGTGGGCTGTTGCACTGGGGATAGCTCTTATGCCTAAGTCAGTATTCTGAGCCAGTAATCTTTGAGTAAATTAGCTCAATCTATCCACGAACAATGTGTATTCCGATAATATATATCGAATAATAGCTTACCTCGTTGATCATGTCTCTTCAATTACATGAAAATAGGCAATTAGGATAATTGTGAGATCGTATCATATCCCACCAATTGCCCCTAGAATCTTGGAGTTTCCCTCAGTTGGGATACCTTGCCATGCATGTCTCTAATCGAGAGCCACAAGCTCGTTAATGACATTTAAACCAACTTCGCTACCTACCCGTGAATGCCGAAGGTCTCGACTATCCCCTTTAGAAGGTCATGATGAGTGATCATAGGTTCATAGAGTGTGTTAAGAGTCGTACACATCTAGTCGTGGCATGAAAGATGTATGAGATGGATTAGAGCTCACCAGGTCAAAGGTCGTTGTCCGGTGAGACCTTTCCTGAGCTCATTTTAAGGTCGGTGACCTAGGAGGTTAGTGGGAAGAGATCACTGTCGACCTTGACTTGTGATTTAGACTTTTAGGTATTCGGATCAAGGCTCCGTTTGGATTGGTTCATCCGGATCGTCCCTGTTTCTTCCATTAGTTATAGATTTGGATTTTAGTATGCTTTTTATACACATATTTATGAATTTATTTAAATCCTGATTTTGAATATATCATTCTATTTAATCAAGTAAAGTTTGTTTTAAAAGAATTTCCATTTACAAATCATTAAAGGGTTTTGTATTTTTTTTCCTTGACGGAAAAAGGTTCGGTCGGTAGTACAAACTGCAACTTCTCAAAAACACTCCAGAATATGGACGATCACCTATGAGTTCAATTTCATTATTTTAATATTTTATTATAATCATATTTTAAAATAACTTTTTATTTTTTTAATTTTTAGTAATTGTTATTTGAATGATTTTAAGTTTATATTTAATGGGAGAAATAGGTACAACCTGAACAAACCAACCTAAGTGGACTCAAGTCCCAACCCGAATACCCAAAAGTCCAATTCACGAGTCGTGAGGAAAGGTGGATGGTGACCTCTCCCCACCGATCTCCCAAGTCAATGACCTTAAAATGAGGTTAGGAAAGGTCTCACTGGACCACAACCTCCGACCCGGTGAGCTCTATCACTCCCTTACATGTATCTCTCAAGTATGTCAATTTCCCTAGTGTATCACACCATTAATGGCTTTTTCTCACTCTTATGAGCTCACCCCTTTCGCCTTTTTCTTCTTTGCTCTTTCTTCTTATGGTTCTTAAGAAAATTTCAATCTACCAACCAAACAATCAACAAAGATCATGAGTAGCAATCAATCAATTGAATCAATTAGTTTACACAAGACAGATAGACAAGAATCAAAGAAATCAAGAAGTAGGTCAACATGCAAGAAAATAACTTTAGATATCAAAAGATGCTATCTTTTTGTGGTAGAATTGATTTTTATCAAACACAAATTTGAATAGGAAACTAATAAGCACTAATTCCCCACAAGATATCAACTTTGAAAATTTTCAATTTTTGTTGAATTTTTAATTTTAGATTTTCTGCACTTCTTTTTTTTTTTCTTTCCTTTTTTTTGTTCACAAATAACAATAAAGGTGGAAACTTTTGCCTTGCTTCTAAGGTTCAGGAAACCATAATAACAACAAAATATAGAAACTTTTTGGTCAAGAAACCAAGAACAATGAAACAATTGAATCTTTCTGTAAATTTAAGAACAAGAATCAAAGAAAGATATCAACAAGAACAAGAAACAAAGAAAAGATATGATTTTTATTATTATTATTTTTTTATCGAAAGAATAACAAAAAACAAAGAATGATAATAAAGAATACAAAGGATAGTAAACTTACAATGAACCTTGAGCTTTGATACCAAAACTAATATGAACCTAACTCTTGATTAGTTAGACAAAACACGAGCATGAAACTTTGCACTAGAAGATTATTAGGTTTGGTGCTTGAACATATATTAACTTGATGTTGTTTCTCAAATGTAAATCAATATCTCCAAAAGTGTGACTCCACAAACAACCCAACCTAAATTGTTTGATAAGTCAAGAGTTCAATGAAGAACTAAAGAACAAAGACAATGCTCTCAAATCTCAAAATATAATGAATAAACTTAATAAACCGATTAATACAAAAGCCTTATTTATAACAATTACAAGATGCCTATTTGAATTAAACTAATAATAAAATTGATGGATGAAATGGGTATGGCCCGGACTAGTCAACCCAAACAGGCAGAATCCGGACTAAGGTCAACCCAAATGGGCCTGAGGCCCCCAAGCCTTCAATACCTGAAAGTCAAATTCACAAAGCCAATGAGGACGTGTGGGCAAGCAACTCGCCACCACCGACCTCCCAGATAACAGACCTAGAGATCATCGACCTCCAAAACGAGCTCGAGCTGACGTCTTGCTAGACCCCGACTTCAACCTGGCAGGCTCCAATCCGAATCATAAATCTTCCATGCCACGACCATAGGTGCGCGACTCCTAGTCACTCCAAGGAGCCAAGGATCACTCAATGCGACCTCACCAGAAGAGTTGTTTGAGCTTCTCAGCGTCCACGGGGAGGTCGCAAAGTTGGTCTGAAGGTCGGCTAGTGAGCTCGTAGCTCTCATAGAGATGTGAATGGTAAGATCTCTCGTTCTAGAGAAACTTCGAGATTTTAGGAGCAACTAGCAGGATTTGACTGAATCCCATGGTTATCCTAATTGCCTACTGTTACATAATGGAAAGCCTAATTCACAGAGCTAAATGATTTTCTCTCTCTACTTAAAAAAAACACCTAACTAGCTTGGCTGGATAAGGAACACAAAAGAAAACTTTCCTGCTTGCTTGAGAACGATCTCGCAGAATACTAACTTAGGCATCGAGGCTCTTCACTGGGCGATAGCCCACTCCCATGACTTCTCTTTCTTATCTTCTCAGTGACGGTGGAGCTCCATCAAGATCTATGGGGTGATCTGGTCCATCACATTCGCACCCCATCACTTCTGGCATCGTCTGTGGGGAACCAGAATAGAAAAGTGTCATTTTTTCACATACACAAAACAAATAAAGTAATCCTGATGGCTCAATTGCAGCCTTCGCTTGTTCAGCCTCCACGCCATGGCAAGCCACCAGCCAGAACACAGTTGTGCACTAAAGAGATAGTGCCAAAAATGCCATCGCTAGTACAGGTCATTGATAATGACAACCCAGGGCCGAGCAGACAGTAAGGCCAACAGTAGCCGACATAGTCCAGCCCATCCCAGAATGTCCCGGCCAACCAAACGCTAAAGCAAGAAGGGTTGCAGGGGAGACACCCAAATCTCATTGCAAATGGTAATAACTCCAGGCCACCAAGGCTGTAGAGATTTGGAGGAATCCGGGTATCCATGCAAACAAATCTAATGGAAAGAATGGTGGCTACCCTAGAGGGAATCTCTGGTAGAAGAGATTACATTTTCCCTGGGCGTACTCCAACGCCTTCCCAGAGAGAAAAGCCCCACCCAGGAGCCAAGCCAAGCATACTCAGCCAGACAGGTTTAAGTTTTTAGAAGTAAGGACTGACCCTCTATGCAATGACCCATGTCGAGAAGAACAAAGGTCACAAGGAGCAAGAACTTTACCTGTGACCGACCTCAGGGAGACCCTCAATAATCAAAGGGGGTATGACCTAAGAGACTGGCACAACTAAGCTGCCATCTCCAGAAGCCAAGGACGGGATGCAGCTCATGAAGAGCGGGGAGCTCACTGCGAGCTCCACTTGGGGTTAGGATACCACCTCATCGTAGCCTGATTGAAATGACAGGTGAGAACGCTTGAGGGGCAACGCCCAACCTCCTGTGGAGAGTAGCTCCCCCAGCCAGTCAAGAGCAACAAAGCACTATGGATCTTACCGAGCCTTCGCTATTTGTCCACAGCATCTGGATAGCTAGGATGCATCCAGGCTTCAAGGTCCCACAATTGGAGAAAGGATATGATGGTACTAGGGAGCCATGACAACACATTGACGAGTATATCTCCTACATGGAGATGTTTGAACACCCTGACCACGTCAAATGCAAATCTTTTAGGTCCACGCTGACCAAAAAGGCTCAATCATGGTTCAAAGGAATCCCTAAGGCAAGCATCCCAAGCTGGACACGGCTAAAAGAGCTCATTCTGAAAAACTATCAGAGCAGCACGAGGTATGAGAAAGATATTAGCGACCTCTTCCTCATCAAACAGAAGGTCAATGAGAGCACCCGGAGCTATTACAGTCCTTTCAACGATGAAGTAGTGGAGATCGAGCAAAAGAATGATGTCGTCTACATCACTGCATTCAAGTAAGGATTGCAAGGGGGGTAAGTAGCCCTCAAACTGGCTGAGGAGCCAGTAAAAACAACTAAGGAGCAGTAGACACTCCTGGAAAAGTTAATCAAGGCTGAGGAAACCGAGGTCCAAAGGAAGATCCTCGACATCATCTCAACCATAGATAGAGACAGTAGAGGACATCCAAGAAGTCCTTAAAATACAAAGCGGGACAGGAAAGAGCTTCACCCTAAGGGGGGAGCCTCAGACAAAAGAAGGAAAACCATCCCCAGCCTTGCACTCACCCCACTTAAGACATCATGGGTTGAGGTCTTGATGGTCATGGAGAAGAAAGGCCTTCTTAAGCCGCCCAGGCCCCTTAAGAGTGCTGCCGCCAAAAGAGACCCGGTAAAGTTCTGGCACTACCATAAAGATCACTGCCATCACACGGAGGATTGCTTCGACCTCAAATGTGAGATTGAGAGACTCAAAAAAGATGGCCACCTACAAGATTTCTTGGCAAAAAATGTAGGCCTGCAAACCCACCACCAGCAGCCCCACAAAATCAAAGGGCCCTAATCGGTGAAACAAATGCCATCGAGAGGAAGTCGAAGCAAGCATCGAGGGGGAGATTCACAACCCCTAACGGTGTCACTCCAGATCGGTGACTTCTTGGTGTGGAAAATCCTGGTAGACACCTAACGTAGAGCTGGTTGCAGATCAAGGTGGTTCGGATGCGGGGCCTGTTTTGGTTCAGCAAGTTTCGGTTCCACCATCAGCTCCACGACGTTCAGAACGTTTGAAGAAGAGGGCGTGAGGTGCTTAAAACATTGAACTGACGCCGGGCATGATCCTCGAGGAGACTGAAATAAGCTCAAATTGGGCTCAAATCTGACTGTGTGACCCGAAACGGCCCAACGAACCAAAGTCACTGCTATGCCATGATGCAAGGCATTTTTCGGCCATCCATAGTCATTTGGATGGAGTTTTAGGCAATTTTCTGTTTTAGTGGCATTGTCGTAATTTTACAGTTTTAAGTGACAGTTTTATAATTTATTGTTTTCTAGGGGTATTTTAGCAATTTCTTTACTTTTTGTTTCCAAATAGAGGTAGGGTTTGTTTTTGGCTTTAAGAACTGTTTTTGCTGGTTTTTCTTTTTCGGAAGTTTTTTTGATGAATTAAAGTTGCCACCTTTCGGCTTATTCGAATTTTCGACAACTTCGAAAATTGTTCTTTGCTTGATTTAATTTTCGTCTTCTAACTACTTGCGTTGAAGTTTGATTAGAGGGAATTTTAAATCAGGTTTTTTCTTGTTTCTTGTTTTGCAAGTTTCTGAATAATAACGAACCTTCAGGTTTTCGTCGAATCTTCGAAGCTTGAGTATTCCTCGCAGGTTCTGCCTTCCGACTACGTCAGTTTGTATCTAAGCTTAGATCCATTATGGTAGGGAGGAACCTCGAACAGAACCTCGCTGCATTAGTCGAAGCAATATAGTAGGATCAGGAAGAGTCAAGGGGCGATAGGGAAGAGTTGCGAAGGGAGATGCGGCTAGACAGAGAGCGCCGTGAATGACAGATACAAGATTTGAGACAGATGGTGCAACATCTGGTGACAAACTGACAACCATAACAGCCTGAATTTGACGGATTGCTACAGCGGGTGGACGTCTAAGTTGAGGAAGAATTTGGGAGGCTGCCGCGTGAGCAAACCAAGGGTTCGACCGAGGGGAATGAGGGGCAGCAAGAGACAATGAACGTGAACCAGTCGTCCCTCGTTAGGATCTAGGGTTTAAGATGGAGGTCCCAGAATTTTCAGGAGGGTTGGTGCCTGAAGAGTTCTTAGATTGGATGAGCTCAGTGGATGAACCTTTTTTTGTTGAATTAGATTCTGACGGAAAAGAAAGTATCTTTGGTGGCGATGAGGTTCAAGGACAAGGTTGCAGCGTGGTGGCAATCTTTCAGATGTCAGAGATACCCGGTTTTAGATGATTGGGGGGAGTTCAAGAGAGAGATGCGCAAGGTATTTCTGCCCTTCAATTATACCAGCAGACTATGTTCCAGAATCTACAAAGTTTGACGCATTGTTCTTGGAGCATTGACGAATACATACTTGAGTTTTATTGGATGGTGGAGAGGAACCAATCGCAAAGATTGATCAATCTCTTAGAACTAGGTTCAGAATAAGGGATTGATTTGCATAATGAAAAAGAAATCTTGTTCTGATAGTGCATATAATAGTTCGTGTTTTATTATTATCAAGTAAATCAAGATTAA
>JAOXNR010040751.1:0-20037 GCA_028571225.1 Parsonsia alboflavescens | reverse complement strand
TATTTTTTGTTGTCTTGTTTTTTTAATCAAACAAATAGCAAAGTAATTACTCTATTACTAACATGAGCTGGTTAACTATTTGTTCTTTACTTTCAATACTATTGTTGGGTGGGATAGTACTTTTTAGTCCGTTTAGATTTTCTATAATGTTGATGTTTGGTGTTTTTCTTTTTTTTCTCTTTTCTAGACAAGGCTAGAATAGAAACCATTTCAGAAAAGGGTTTGGTGTGTTATGACAAACATAGTCAAATTTATCATCGTCGCGCTACTAAATTGACTTTTGAAAGGGGATCAAACCAACTTGTTTTAGGATCAGACGATGAGCGGGAACTTGAGAAGGAATATTTCGAACACCTTCAGTCTACTCCACCTACAAGCAATGGCGATGGTAATCTACCATTCAACAATAATGATGAGGGTATCAGCAAGTCTTCAAAGAAGCAAAAAACGAATGATGGGGGGTTCATCCAATAAATCAGAAGTGGATATTGCAAAGCTAGATGGATTTTTAGAGGTAGTTGCATCTGTTGGCAGAACACAAGAAAGATTGGCACTCTAGAGCCTTAAGAACATGGGCTGCTCACGCAACCTTGACCTACACCCTATAGAGGTATGCGTTCAAGACCACAAAAGTATTGAGGGATGTCCTGATGCTCAGTTAAATAAGGCACTCACCCATCTACAAGATAGTACATGGAGTTCAACATTTATGACACTCAGTGATACTTAGAAAAGGAGTTGGATAATGAGTTTGTGAAGACATTGATGGATAGTCTGAATTTTGGTTTCAAGTTTTCCCTACTCCTTTGGGATAGATGCTTCAAGTAGTCTCACTCGGATATAATTAGATTTTCATATGTCTAATTTCTCTCCCTAATCTTATCTTATACGAAATTCCATCGTGGAGTAATTGTAATATTAATTGTGAACTTATCTTTTGGTACATTAATACCTTGACATTTACACGAATGCTATTGCATACAACTATATGTATTTTAGATCTATATTTGATGTACTATCTGTGATCTGGTTTGGGTGGATTTATGGACATATATACTTATTGTTTGATGTTGGTTTTTCACATGGTATACACTTAAAGTGAAGGTGATTTAATGTCCTATCCTTACTCATGTGAAATGTTTAGTCTAATGTTCGATGTTAGTTGATTTAGATATACATTATTCTTGTGGAAGAACCTATATATAAATTTTGCATTTATATATAACAGTTTCATATGCATTGTTCTATTCATTCAATAGTTTTGGGAGCTTAGTGAGTGACATACATCATAACAATCATTTTTTAAAATTCTGAACATTTATTTTGCTTTGGACAGTTTTCCTTGTCTTCCCACATTCCAAATATGAAATTTGCACAGGTTTAATATTTGAAGTTACTAAATTGTATTTGTCCTATGGAGGTTATTGTGTTTGTAAATTTGCAATGTCAAAAATACCTCTTCATGTTGACACTTTTGAGGAGGACAACATTGCCATTATGGGGACAATTCATAATGCCTATGCTTCATATCATTTGATTATAGAACAGGAGCTTAATTGGATTGATAGAGAACCGTGTCAAACATCCATACTACAAGGGGCAAGATGGGTCCAAGAGTTTCTGAATCGACACCCAACAAGGATAATAGAAAACTTCAAACTCTCCCAAGATCTTTTCTTATGCTTAGTTGCAATTTTGCAGGAAGATGGTTACATTCATCAACATCCTCAATCTAGGGTTAGTGTCCTCAAGGCCCTAGGGATTCTCCTATTCACTATTGCACAAGGCCATCGACATGTCCTATCTGTTGAAAAATTCGAACATACCACAAAGACTATAAATTGTCATTCAAAGAGGATCATTCATGCATTGATCAATCTTGCAAATAATTTTATTCGACCACGGAGTGTCCTAGAAACTCATCTAGAAATCCTCAATGACCATGGCTTTTTTCCATATTTTAAGGTATTATTTTAAAGTAATATTATCGTTGGTTTTTTAAGATTATGCTTTTTCTGCAAGATTTTTAATTAACGTTATATTCCTGCCATCATGGACATCACTCGCATGAGAAAATCATGAGATATAACAACGGAGATGCTATCATGGACTTGTTGGAGTACAGTAGTTGTAGTTACCTATTTTGTTATTCTGATCTTTTTATAGCGAACCTATAAGTAGATTTTCTTATGATTTATTTCTCATGCATGGATTTAGGGGGCTATTGGTGCAATGGACGAAACAGCTATTTCTGCTTGACTGAGGGCTTCTTGTATTCATGTAGTTCGAAATAGAAAGTCCGGTGTTGTGCAAAATGTGTTGGTAGCTTGTGATCATGACATGATGATAAGAGATCAAGGAGCATACATGGCACAGGAGAATTCATGGAAGATCTCATATGAAGATACTTATGAAAGAAAGGAAATTATGTACAAGCACTTGCATTTCAAATATGAGGATGGAAGATCAAAATTGAAGAAAGACTTGTTGGAGAATGTTCAAGGACTTGATGGACTTATGACTTTTATGGAAGTTGATCTTGACCATGATTGAATGTTTTTGTACAAAGATCAATACTTCGAATATAAGCATGACACTTTGAAGATGAAAGAAGCAATGTTGGCATTGATGTAAGGAAGAACTACTTGATCTTGAAGTAATGATGAAGAGACCTACACTTGATCAAGTTGAACCAATAAAGAAGTTGTTCCATGTTTGCAATATTAAAGGATCATTTGAGGAGTTTGAAAGCTTGGAAACTTGCCAACAAGACTTTAGTTTAAGTCCACAAAGAGAGCTAATTGAGGGCAAGAAGAAGAAGCAAAACTGGAGAAAACAGGGCATCCGGTGCCTGATCTTCCCTAGCCGATGCTTGCTCATCAACTTTGAGAAATTGTTACTAGTTATTTTTCTAGGGCTTCAAAATTATCTTATTGTTCTAGTTATTACTCAATTTATAAATAATCCTTTATAATAACAAAAATTTGGGTTTACTATGGGTCAAGAGCCCAACAATCCTTTTATTTAATTAAAGGTCCAATAATTATTCATTGAATTATGGATCTAACATAATAATTCTGTCCCTTTAATTTAAGCCTAATATTTATTTTTATTCTTAGTCCATCAAATAATTAATCTCATGTACCTAAGTCCAAATTAATTATAAGACTAAATAAAATAATTAATTAATTTTATTCAAGCCCAAATAATTAATTTCAAGGATTAATTAAATCCTCAATTAATTATTGATGCTATCAAGAATAAAATTAATTCCTTCTCCAATCTCATATTTAAGAATGACATAAAATCATTCATGCTCAATAGGACTAGATTAGGGATTTTAAGACACAATGTTCGTAGCTCTATAAAATTACCAAAATACCCTTACTACATAGTAGTTATTAACTTAGTCATTCTTAACACCTTCTACTATCACCATAAGAAGATGATGTACTCCATGATACATTGCTGTAGTAATAGAAGGTTCGTTGAGATAAATCTCAACCTTTAGTCTTTGACTTACAGGTGTAATGACACACTTCTTGTAACACCCACTTTGATCCTAAGTCTTGCGTATTATCACCTTACTCAGTAGCATCGACCATCCTTATTTATCTAGTTCTATTACCATTGAATCACAATGAATACTCATTAGAAGAATATTCAGTAAAATATCAATTGTACTACTAAGGCTTCGGGTTCAGTGATTCAACTAAGAACAACAAACAAGGGGGCGATTAATCCATCTCATAAATGAAATGGCATAGAGATCCTATCATATGAGTCTGTCTTAACTAACTAACTCCAAGTATCTAACATACAAGGCTATTGATCTTCATAATGTGATCTCACCCATAGCATATCAAAGCACAGGGAACTAGCTTCACCACACCACCAATCCATACTCATTTCAAGGGAACGTGCCCAGGCAGTAGATACAGTGATATTAGTTCTCTCTTCTTTGATAGTAAAATTAGAGAACAATCACTGAATGGTCCTGTTCTACACATACAAAATGTGCTAACACATAGTCCAGGAGCACTACCTAATAACTAAAGGTAAGTCACCCTACTTAAAGGAGACTAATGTGTTATGACCTTTGTTCAATGGGGCCCAATTCCATTCATAGGTTAAGAACAAATACCTTATGATTTAAACTTCCGATGATTCATACCTTACTATGTTGAACGTCCTAACACACAAATCAACTATTTAAATCAACCTTATTGCATGTTGTGCTAATATGTATTTATTTATAGAGATTATATTCTTTTACCCATTATCTTAGAAAATGATAGTCTTTTTGGGCATAAATCCCAACATGAGCATAATATGTTCAATTGCTAAAGTTATACTTTTTACTCCATTGCAGGTAAGTTCTATTTGGTAAATTTAGCCTTTACGAACATGAAAGGCTTCTTGGCGCCATAGAGGGGAGAACGGTACCATGACTTCAGTAATGCCCATGAATAACGAAGCAAGTTGGAGCTGTTCGATCATCGTCATTCATCTCTATGCAATGCAATTGAAGGCACATTTGGTGTGTTCTTGAAGCTATGGCCATTAGTAGATGATAAAATGTCTAACTTCAAAATGATACCCCAAGGTCAAATCATCATGTCATTGCTTGTTCTGCCCAATTTTATATAGGAGAATAGTTTGCAAGATGATATATTTGAATAGTTTGAAGGGCTAGAGAATTTGCCTACGAATGGGGTGAGTAATGTTGATGGAGAAGGGGTTGGTAGTGGCTCCTTGAATGACGATCAGTTTGAATGGGCAACATTTTGAAATCAACTTGTAGATAGTCTTTGGAAAACTTGATAGCTTGATTAATTTGGTATATCCTCTTTTGCTTTTGCAGGTGTTGATGAAGAATGGAGGAATAATTTCTCAAAGAGATGCATGAACTATTTTAAAGCACTTGATGCATCTCTCGGGTCACTAATATGCATAACTACGGGTTTGTTCGGGCAAATTTTTATTCAATTGAATTGAGTCTTCTGAATCTTGTTTTCACTGTTTCAGTATGTCTTCCCACAATTTGGACCTGTTGCTCCAACTGAAAGCCCTCATAACTGTTGTGGATTGGTGCTCTTATCATGTAACTACTACATGCTTTATCTCTCTCATGAGATCATGAGGTTTTCAATTGTTGATTTCGTTCTGGGATCATTTAGCTACCAATGTTCAGCTCTCTTGTATTGCCTAAAATCAATCACGAATGTGATTGATTAACTTTTTATTAGATGTTTCAGGAGCTAGAAGTTACATCCTTTCTTTTATCGTAGCCAAAAATTATGAACTTAAATACCATTCCCTTCTGTTGGCATGTGTGCATTTTGGTTAATGCTTTATATGAAAAAAGCAATTTAAGTCCAACTTATGAGAGATCTCTTATTGTAATTGGCACATCTTTTCATTTGGGACTTTTGGTTCTTGGATTCTATGAATTGGATAAGCAGTAAAATTATCAAATATAACATACCGGAAAGTGTAAATCATAGGCGGTCACTCTCAGGTAGAGTTTCCTTCAGCATTTTCAATCTTAAGCATACCTCACATTGATGGATTGTTTTAGTTTGAGGTGATGAGGTTCCAAAACAAGAAAAATTTTAAAACATTTTTGGAGTTCTGGCTAATTGTCAATGTTAATTTTTTTGTTGGTGAAATTGAGGTTCATGATCATGCTAATAATTCTACAAGAGGTCCAATTGAGCATATTACTAATTGAGATTGCATTAGAATTGGTTAGAATTATCCCACTATTGATAAGTGATGCACCTTTTTAATATGGTACTCAGTGCTCCTCTTCTCTCGTGCCTCACCATATGCTCCTAGTTTCTAATACTAGTTTTTAAATATTGAATGCTTCTACATAAATAACACTTCAATTTAATCGGAAAATATTCACTAGAATGTATACTGTTTTCCAGCCCTTTCTATTTCTCCTTTAGATATTTTATGCTAGCATTTGCATGGAATAAGTTCTATGATTGATATCTTGAATTGAGATTTTATCTTATGATGTCATTGTAAACAATGACTAAAAACTCTTTTCCTACCCCGTTTTAGTAAATACGTTTGAAGAACTTGTGCAATCATTTTTTGTTCTTGCCGGAACTGGATCAAGAGTCATGAAGATAATCAAAATAAAATCTCTTAAGGTCTATGCATTTGGCTTTCGTAAGTTTGTAACACACTTGGGGACCTTGAGTTTTTATTCATTGTTTGGTGAAATTTCTATGCTAGTTCTAACTTCCCCTAGATTTGAAAAATATCTTCTGTAATTCCCATTTGATGTTTGTGAGAAATTGGCTCCGAAGTATGCTTCTATTCGAGTTTATTCACGGAACAAATGACGTGACTTTTGTGACGACCTTCTCAAGTATATCCTAAGTCTTACATCTTGTCGTATTGCTTGGGAAATAATTAATTAGTAAAGGCATACACAAAAATGAAAAAGAAGATGTAGAGATTTGAAAACCCAAAAGTTATTTCTTTCAACTAACAAAGGGCAGTGCCGATACTATAATTTTTTGTTTAGTTATTGTCTAGTAGAAGCACAAAACAAGTTGTTCTCAGGCTCTAGTTCTATACAACTTTATAAATACCACATATGCACTCACAAAATTTATTTTGTTTTGGCAAGCTTGAAAATCACTTAATAGATTTGCACAATAATTTTGTATAACTTCAATTTCTGGATGACCTTGGACTTGTACCGATGCAAATCTAAATTCTATACTAAATGCTAGGTAAAAGATTTTAGTTTGCTCTATTGTTTTATGCTTGGATTGATTTTTTGAAGTTCTTTTCCACCACTTTAAAATGTATTTGAGAACAAAAGTTTTCCTTTCAAAAGTTCTTGATGATGTTAAATTTTTTGGTCTTGGTTTCTTGTAGGAAGGACCCAAAAATCTATTTTCTGCTTCAATCCTTGGTTGATGCTTCATTTTTTCTCAGGAAGTTCAACAGGAAAAAGTGTCGTTCATCACTTATCCAAAACTATACAAGTTGCGATGGCTTAATGACTGTGGTGAAGTAAGGGTAAATAACCAAGTAAGAATTCCATTCTCAATTAGGAGATTTGAAGATGAGGTCCTTTGTGATGTGTTAATGCAAGCAAGTCAACTATTGTTGGGAAGGCCTTGGCAATTTGATAGATTGGCAATCTATGATGGGTACAAGAATAAGTACTCAATTGAGAAAGAAGGAAAGAAATTCAATTTGGCCCCTCTTACTCCTCAAGAAGTTTAAAAGGAGCCAATTTTATTACAATCAAAGATGGAAGAATTTTATGCAAAAGAGGAGGAAAGTGTAGAGGCAAGAAAAAAAGAAAAATAGAGTGAAAAAAGAGGGGAATTCAAAAAAAAAAAAAAAAAAAAGAGGGAAAAGAGTTGAAAAAATCATACCGGGAGTACCTCTTCAAAATAAACCAGCCTATAGGTCCAATCTGAATGAAACACACGAGATTCAAAAACAGGTAGTGGAGTTTCTTGAACAAGATTATGTTAGAGAAAACATGACTCCTTGTGCGGTTCCCGTTCTACTTGTTCATACGAAGGATGGTTCATGGGGAATGTGTGTTGATTGTTGGGAAATCAACAAGATTATGGTAAAGTATCATTTCTAATCTTTAGATTTGATGATATGCTTGATGAATTGAGTAGTAGTATTTTTTTTTCAAAAATTCATCGTAAAAGTGACTTTCACCAAATTAGAATGAAGGAAGGGGATGAGTGGAAAACTGCTTTTGAAACAAAATATGATCTTTGTGAGTGTTTGGTTATGCCTTTCAGTTTGAGTAATGAATTTAATGAATCATGTTCAGCAGAACTGGATTGGGAAATTTGTTGTTTTGTATTTTGATGATATTTTGATCTATAGTAAGTCTATGTATGATCTCCTCAATCATTTAAGGTGTCTTTGTAGTATTCTTAGGAAAGAAAGAACAATTGTATGCCAATTTGAAGCAGTGTACTTTTTTGTTTAGAGAAAGTTTCTTTTCTTGGATATATAGTTTGTTTTAAAGAAATTTATGTCGATGAAGAAAAGATCAAGGCTTCAGCACCAAAAACAATAAGTGAGGTAAAAAGCTTTCTTGGATTAGCATCTTTTTATAGAAGTTTTTACAATTGCTACTTTGTTAACTAAAATTGTTAGAAAGCATGTTGGTTTTTCAAGAAGATGCTTTTAACTTGTTGAAAGATAAGCTTGTTTGTGCTCCTATTCTTGCATTACCCAATTTTTCTAAAGTGTTTGAAATTGAATGTGATGCATCGGGATTGGGCATTGGGGCATTTTAATGCAAGAAGAGAAACCTATTGCATACTTTAGTGAGAAATTGCATAGAGCTTCTTCGAGATATTCTACTTATGATAAGAAATTGTATGCATTGGTTAGAGCTTTACATACTTGACAATATTATCTTTGGCCTAGTGACGTTTTTTATTCATACAAATCATGAATCTTTGAACCATTTGAAAGGTCAAGATAAGCCTAGTAAGAGATATGCCAAGTGGGTCATTGAGTTGTTTCCATATGTGATTTTGTACAAACAAGGTAAGGAGGCATGTCTTAAGTTTTACTCTTAATGCCAAATTGTTGGGTTTTGAGCATATTAAGGAGTTTTATGTGAATGATGGGGATTTCAAGGATATTTTTGTTACATATGAACATGGGGCTGTTGAAAAGTTTTATATACATGAAGGGTATTTGTTTAAAGAGAATAAACTTTGTATCCGAAGTGTTCTTTGTGAAAATTGTTAGTCATTGAATTTCATGGGGGTGGTTTAATGGGACATTTTGGCATTGCTAAAACTTTGGATATGTTGAAAGAGCATTTATTTTGTAGTAATATGAAAAAAGATGTTATCAAGATTTGTCCTAATTGCATTCCATGTAGGAAAGCTAAATCTAAAATTCATCCTCATGGTTTGTATATGCCTCTACCAATTCCTCATACACCATGGATTAATGTTTCAATGGATTTTATCTTAGGATTGCCTAGATCTAAAAGAGGCATAGATTCTATATTTGTGGTTGTCCATAGACTTTCCAAAATGGCACATTTTATTCCATGTAATAAGGCTGATGATGCAACTCATGTGGTTTTTTTCATTGAGGGTGTGTGTTTGCATGGAATTCCTAAGAGTATTGTTAGTGATCGTGATGCTAAGTTTTTGAGTCATTTTTAGCATGTTTTGTGGGGAAAGTTGGGTATTAAATTGTTATTTTTTTCTACTTGTCATCCACAAACCGATGGCCAAACTAAAGTTGTCAGTAGGACATTGGTAACTTTGCATATTTCTATGATTAAAAAGAATTTGAAGTCATAGGAAGAATGAATACCATTCATTCAATTTGCATATAATCGTTGTGTGCATTCTATTACTCATTATTCACCTTTTAAATTGGTTTATGGTTTCAATCCATTAACTCCATTAGATCTTGTTCCTTTACCTATTAATGAACTAACAAGTTTGGATGGAAAGAAAAAGACTGATTAAATTAGGAGTATTCATGCTAAGGCAAGGGAGAATATTGAGGAGCGAACAAAGAGATATGTGGCTCAGCATAATAAAAAGAAGTGTCTTATGATTTTCAATGTTGGAGATTAAGTTTGGGTACATTTTCGTTAAGAAAGATTTCCCTATCTTCGCAAGTCCAAATTGGATCCTAGAGGAGATGGTCCTTTTCAAATTATTAAAAAGATTAATGACAATGCCTACAAAATCGATCTCTGATGTGAGTATAGTCTTAATATTACATTTAATGTTAGTAATCTTTCTCCTTTTTGTAGGAGATCAAAGAGCAACCTCAGAACTGAAGGACACATGAAAGCATTCATATGATGAGAATAGAAGATTACACGTACTTGGCTTTAGATATAAGGTTATATACTTCAAGTTCAACCATAAAGACGGAGCTACAAGAGGGAACTCAAGGAATGGAATAAAGAGATGTAAGTTGAAGGGATTGATGTGCAATCACAAGAACTTATACTTTAAGTATAAGGTTGATGCTTGAAGGAAAAAGAAATTCTTGTTAGCTTTGAAAGTTTCCTTGGAGGATCTTGAGAATAACTTTGAAGATTACAAGCTTGGAAGGAAGCTTAAGTACAAAGATTTATATTTCGAGTTCAAACTTGAAGAAAGGATGAAAAAGGCTTGTGAAACCTATCTTGAGACAACCACAATCATGTCACTTCAATCCAAGGAGATTGTATGCTAAAGAAAAACAGCAAAACGAACAAGAAACGGAAGCAAGATAGAAGGTATTCGGCATGCCATCCGGCCCTAAATCTGGCATTGGATCTACAAAATTTGGTCCCTCAAATTATAGTTTAGTCCCTAATACGATCTTGACTCAATTTGAATTGTTTGACTTGATTTTTATTGACTTTTCTAGGTCATATGACTTATTTTAAAAGGTTATTAAGGTCCTTTGACCATTGTAAGACATAGATTAAGGCTTCTTACTTGTTAGACTATAAATAGTTTCTTATTGTAGTTTGAAACCAACTTTCCTCCAAAAACAACTTTCAATCAAATTGTGAGAATCCTTTGGGATCAAACAATCATTTTCTTGAATGTTATTCTAGGACTCTTCTAAGGTTCTTAGTCTAACTACTTAGGGTTTTCAATACTTAGCTAGAGTGTTGAGTTGAATTGATGAAATTCTATCCATTAGTTCATGATGGAAGATAATATGGTCAATGGTATCTAGCTTGAATCTTTTGCAGAAGTCCTTGGGTTTGTTTTCATTGTCGGGTGTTTTCAATTTGGGATGAATGAAGAATTCCCTAATTGGAGATCACATCATCTTTTTGGTATCAGAGCCTAGGTTTTTCATTAAGAGGTTTGCCTATCTTTAATTGCTTTCTTTGTTTAGTGTTTAGATCTCATTTGTTTCTTTGAAAATCCAAGATCTTATTGTGTTTTTGTGTTTATTCCTTTACATTTACCTTGCTTCTTCTCCTGTGATCTTATTATGTTTGTGTGGATTGTGCTTTAGGTAAAAAATAAGGACCAATTCAATTTGTTTGGTAATTCTACTTCTTCTACCATCTCTACAAAAGAATTTATTTATTTATTTTTTAAGATAGATCAAAGATCTCAAATCTGAAAATATCAATGAAAAGAAGTACCAAAAAATTTGAAATTATAGTTGATCATGTGTTGTGAAGTTTAATTCTAGTTGAAAAGTTGAACAAATTAATGGTAGAGATTGAATTGTGATCAATTGTGTTGAATTGCCTATTTACCTTTTGAAAACTTCTTATTTTGGCACTTAAAATCATCAAAATTTGCTAACAATTGGATCACAACTCTTTGACTTCAAGGTGTTTGACAAATTTCTTATCATCTATTTTCCCTGAATTTTAAGTGTTTGATTATCTGTCTTGTGCTCATTGATCATTATCTTCAAAACTCTTAACTCTTTAAATCTTATATGTTGGATAACATTGATGATTTGATTTGAGTTTTGTCGTTTGATTTGGTATTCTTGTTGAGTTAAATTGCATTACTCTTTGAGTTGATTAAAAACTTAAAGAAGAATCAAGAGTTGAAAAAGTCGCAAAGGGGTGAGTATATTAGAGCGAATAAAAGCCTAAATCAAGTGTGATACAAGAATGAAATTGTGAGGACATATTTCCTCTATTTTTGTTTGTTTATTTTGTAGATATATGACATGACATAAGGAGCTTCTAACTTATCTAGTGCATCTAACCTTAGAGATGAAGATAACGCTATTATGGCTTCTTTTAAAGAGGAGATGGGTCAAATGACCAAGAACTTGGTGAAACAAATGTCTAAAAACTTGGTGGACATTATAAGAGACTTGATCTCAAGGTTTGAAAAATTAGAAAGAACCATAGATAAGCACACACCTAATCCTCCTGGAAACCATGGGCAACAAGGAGGATGAGATGGTGAAAATCAAATTAGTTCATTGAAGAAGTATGTAAAACCGAGAGGAGTTGATACAGGAGATCTAAAAAGAAGACGAAAACATGAGTATGAGGAATACAATGATAAAGACTACTATGACTATGATGTCGAGAGAGACCCATGGAGACAAAGAAGGGGTGAGAATTCTTATTCCTATCATAATGAATATGATGAATCATTGAGGCATGAAAGATATGTGGGGATTGAAGGTCATCACAATGGGAGAATGAAAGCAAATACAGAATAGAAAAAATTCATATGAGAGGTCTCATGGAGGATCAAGTCATGGTATTTCCTCAACATCAAAAGAAAGAAAAGGAGAAAAGAAATCTCAAGAACAAGTTACTAGAAAATAAAAAATCCAAGAAGATCCTATTGAAGAGAATTGATGATCATGTGAAACTTCATGAAGGGGATAAGCAAACATAAATCTATCTCTTGGGAGAGGCATCATTTTTTTAGAGAAATGAGGAAAAATAAGAGATGGCAAGTGAAGAAATTGAGAAAGAACAAGAGTTGAAAAGTGAGAATGAGCCAAAAAATGAGAGAGAGAATGAGAGAGATAAAGAACATGAGAGGAAAGACAAACAAAAGAGTGAAAATGAAATAAGAACAATGAGTGAAGAAAAAGTGAGCTTTCATATAAAGAAAGAGAGATTTATAGTGATTTGGTTCTCATGAAGAACAATGAAATTTCTATACCCATTTCTAAAATTGTTCATTCTTTTTCTAGTTGTCCAGTTCCAAAATTTCAAATTTTTAAAGGAGTAAATAAGATGAAGGAGGGCAATGACAAAACGGAATATGAATGCTATGTTAAAGAAGTATAGTCTTATCTCCACTGTTGGTGATAGATTGTTGAAATTTGAGCATGAAAGTGTGTTTTCTAGAGCTAAGTGTGGATTTGGAAATACTTATGAAGTTCATAAGCAAGGTGCTATTGTGAAATTTCTTGAACATAGTAATTTCTTATCTATAGAAAGCATGTCTTATACTTCTAAGAGTCTGGTGGTAGCTTTTATGGATTTTAGTTTGTGAATGAATCATGTATGAAAGAGCATTCTTGTGGTTATGTGATTGATATTTCTTGGTGAAAGTGAAGTTGTATTCTAGATACTCTATCTATTTGTGTTATAACAATGCGGAATACTGTAACTCAACTTAACCAGAATCAAATAAACATAATTTAAAAGAAAGACATAGGCACTTTTGTTAATGCAGTTCAGCTAACTCCATACCAACTCTACGAGACCCTCATCCAGATTACGTTCTTTTATAATTCCAGTTACAACAAGCAACTAATGCATCCAACACTAGTTTCTTGATAAGAATTACAAAAGATGTTGTAGAATAAAACCCCAAGCCACTTGAGATTCGTGAACTCCTTCAACTTTGCACAAATTTCCTTGGCACAAGGAAATCAGAAACTAACTTTACTCCTAAGTCAGTTTGCAGCCTCCAATCACCAAAGATACAACTAGTACCAAAGTTGTAACTCCTTCTACAAATGTCTCTTCACCAGGAATTGCATATGATCTTGATTAGATAGAAAATAAGAGATTTGATCTTCAAACCTTCTTGAGATGAATGAGATTTCTAGTTGAAATGCTTCAATAATCTCTCAGGAATGAATTGCTTGATCCCGACTCTTTGTTGTAACTATCAAGAAATTTTTAACTCAGACTTTCTCTCACTAAAATTTTCTCGATTCTCTTCTTCTCCTATTTAGCATTTTCAGTTCTTCCACTTTTATATGATTGACTTCTTCTGAAGTCTTCAAGAATTTCTGCCTTTCAAGTTTAAATTCAATTTCTTGCTGAGCATGCAACATAAGCTCTTGTTACAACTATTTCAGCCTGACGTAGCTTGTACATCCCTTGAAATATGCCTTGGAAAAAGCATGACAAACTTGTTCTCCAAGTCAACTAAGAAATAACTTCTCTTCCAAATTTTTTGGAATACTTCAATATATCTTGAAAGACCAACTTTGACCGGACCGCAACTTGATGCATTGTTGCAACTCATCGTAAAAGTTATTTTCATAACACTTGGCAAGACATACATTTTAAATTCTATAAGCTTGTTTATTCTTTGCTTGGTGAAAATGCTATGTTATCTTCTATGGGATCTATGTGTGATTTTTTGAGAATTGATTTTCATGATAAGAACATGGAGATACATCCTTGTGAATTGAATAACTTGAATTTCTTGTTACAATATACCTTTGGATCACAAATGAATGGAACTTCAACGTTTATCTTGGATGCTAGAGTATTGTGGATCTTTGATGCTATGATTCTTGAGAGCAATTTGTATTTTTTGTGGTTTATTGTGCTTATTTGTTGATGACTCTCTATCCACGATAATATTTTTTGAAAAGTAGTTCATTGTGAATATGAGAAGAAAATCCAAGCTTTTTGAGTATCATTCTTTGTTGAGACTGTGAGATAACACGTGTCATGTTGAGTAATTGTTCTTTAATGATGATATCATGAATGCAATGAGTTTGATCTTTATTTGGTAGAATTTTATGATAATATGGACTATGTTTTGTGCCACTAATAGAGATTTGTTGAGGTTTATTAAAACTCCCCTGTTTCTAGAAGGAGCATAATGTTATCCATCTTGATGATTTCATAAGTTCTAACATAATGTTTGATGTTTCTAATGGAGGGCATCTATATGCCATACTAAGGGATTGTTTCTTGAGATTCTTGAGCATGAATTCAAGATGAAGTTCTCATGGTAATGCTTTATAGGGTCATAAATCAATGTGAATTATGTATTGTGCTTTGAATGATAGAATTTTGATTCTTTGTTGCTTTAATTGGCTTGTATTCCTCGTCTGTTATTTCTTCTAATGAGGGTTTTTATAGTGGAGAACTAATGCATATAAATCAAGGTGAAACCACCAACTTCAAAGAAGGGTATTGTAAGACATTGTGAAATTCTAACTTCCATGAAGGATAATTTGGAGTTATGTTGTAAGTATCCTTTTAATTCTTCAATCCATCTTAGTGATCTTTTCTCTATGTAGGACTTAAAGATTCGAGGTTGAATTCTATTGAGGTGAGGGGGAATGATGGACATCAAAGAGCAACCTTGGAATTGAAGGACTCATGGAAGCTTTCATATGAGGAGAATAGAAGATTAGAGTTACTTGGCTTCAAATATGAGGTTCCATACTTAAAGTTCAACCATAAATATGGAGCAAAAAGAGGGAACTCAAGGAATGGAATGAAGAGATGCAACATGAAGAGATTGATGTGCAAAAACTTATACTTTAAGTATGAAGTTGATCCTTCAAAGAAAATGAAGTTCTTGTTAGCTTTGAAAGTTTCCTTGGAGGATCATGAGAATAACTTTGAAGATTACAAGCTTGTAAGTAAGCTTAAATACAAAGATTTATTTTTCAAGTTCAACCTTGAAGAAAGGAAGACGAAGGCTTGTGAAACCTATCTTGATACGACCACAATCATGTCATTTTAATCGAAGGAGATTGTATCAAAGAAGGGTGAAGAAAACAAGGAAAATAAGCAAGAAACGAAACTAAGGCAGCGGGTATCCGATGAGCCTTCTGGCCTTCCACCTGGTGTGAGATCTACCTAATTTGGTCCCTCAACTTCCATTTGGTCTCTCAATTTCTGATTTGGTCCCTTAAGTTCCAGTTTGGTCCCTAATGCAATCTTGACTCAATTTGAACTATTTGACTCGATTTTTATTGACTTTTTTGGTCATTTGACATATTATAAAAGATTATTAAGATCATTTGACCATTGTAAGACATAGATTAGGGTTCCTTACCTGTTAGGCTGTAAATAGTCTCTTATTGTATTTTTGAAACCAACTTTCCTCCAAAAGCAACTTTCAATCAAATTTTGAGAATCCCTTTGGATCAAACAATCCTTTTCTTGAATGTTCTTCTAAGTATCTTCTAGGTTTCTTAGTCTAAGTACTTAGGGTTTTCAATACTTGGCTAGAATGTTGAGTTGAATTGATGCAATTCAATTCATTAGCTCATGTTGGAAGATAATATGGTCAATGGTATCTTGCTTGAATCTCTTACATAAAGTCCTTGGATTTGTTTTCATTATGGTGTGTGTTTTAAATTTGTTATAAATGAAGAATTCCCTCATTGGAGATTACATCATCTTTTGATGCAAATGATCTAGAGGACGAATCTTCTTGAGGAGAGGGTGAATGATAGAGATGGGATACCAAGGATCCTCAAGTGTTGACAACGCGTTCGAGCACAAACAAATTGCAACAATTGATGATTCAATTTGTTCAAGATAGAGAAGAAGCACTTGAATTTGAAGCTCATAAGGTTAGTAAAGATACATACCAAGTAGACAAAACTTTATCTTATATAGAAGGAAAGCTTGGATATTGAGTTTAGAGCAAATAGGACTTAAAATAGAGAAATTCGAGAAGAACCAGCATGGCAACCGGGGCCGACCAAATTCACGGGTGCCCCAATAGGCACCGATCAACCATTCATCGAGAAATGGTCATTTGCCGATGAAAAAGGCAAGAAATAGAGAAGTATCAACTTAGTGCTTGGTGCTATCACTGGTGAAGGTCATACTAATCCACTGGCCCCAACTAAAGTGCTTCTTTGATCGGTTGAAAGCATTTTATGCACTGGTTGATTCCACTTCATTCCAATTATATTTTATCTCAAGTTTAGGCCTAATTTGCATGCCGGTTGATTCCAATTTGGAATCAAAGTGTTTGTTTTCTCAAGACATGGCAACTTTCAGTACATTTAGTTACAATTGGTCAAATCAATTTTGACCATGATTTTAATTAATTTTGAATTAATCCTTTGATTATGTATTTTCCTAATTCAATTAGAAGATTATTCTAGAGTGTTTTAGTTAATATCTTATTATTTGTTTAATTCATTTAGACATCTTGTAATAGTTATAAATAGTGCTATTGTGTATTATTCAATATAATCAATTCACTATCAATACAATTTTAGATTTGAGAGTATTTTTTATCTTCTTTGGTTTTTCATTGAACTTTTAACTTACCAAAATGTTTAGATTGGGTTGTTTGTTGCATCTCTCTTTTGGAGATATTGGTTCACGCTTGAGAAATAACATTGGGTCAATATACATTCAAGCGTCAAACTTAGTAATTGTGTGAGACAAAGTTTCATACTCGTGTCGGGTCTAACTAGTAAAGAGTTAGGTTCGCATCATAAATGAATATAACTGGAAAAAGAAAAGTATATGTAGGGAATTGGATCTCGAATCCATGAGGAAACAAGACCAGGAATCCCAGGATTTTAAAAATTTCTCACACAAAAAAATGAAAACTATCCCATTTTCTTGTTTTTGCAGAATGAAGCTCAAGATCTTGTCCTTTGGAATTTTACTGGATTTGATCTACGTGATTAAGATTTTCTAATCTTTATCCTATCTGTTTGGTTGAAAAGAAAGAGAAATAGAAAATGGAGAAAACTGAGAGTGGTGGCTTTTTCAAAAACCTACAAACGTTCTGAAATTGTCTGTAGAGAAAAAAAATATCATTTGTTTTTTTAGGGCTTGTAATAATTAATTTTCTAATTTCTAGTCATAGTAGGATATAAAATAATCCTATTAAAATAACCCAATTAGAATATGGATTTCCTATGGGCCAAGACCCGATAACCAATCTTAATTATTATTTAATGAAAGGTCCAATAATTATTATCCATTGGATCATTCCCAATATAATTATTCTGATTTTTTAACTAAAACCCAATATTTATTTTAATTCTTAACCCATCAATAATTAACCTCTTGGACCTAAGTCCAAATTAATTACATGACTAAAAAAATAAATAGTCACTACATTATTATATTTAAGCCTAACAATAATTAATTTTATGGAGTTAAGTCCAAATTAATAATAAGACTAATAAAATAACTAATTAATTTTATTCAAACCTAAATAATTAATTCCAAGGACCAATATAAACTTAATTAATTATTAATGCTATCTAGAATAAAATTAATTCCTTCTCCAATCTCCTATTTAAGAATGATATAAAATAATTCATGAACAATAGGACTAGAATAGAGACCTTAAGATATAATGCTTGTAGCTCTATAGAATGATCAAAATACCGTTCACTACATAATAGCAAAATACTTAGTCATTTTAAACACCTTCTTTTATCACCATAAGAAGATGATGTACTTTATAGCACATTGTTGTAGAACCAAAAGGCTTGTTGAGATAAATCTTAATCCTTAATCTTTGACCTACAAGTGTATTGAGACATTTGCTCATCTATGTGACACCCACTTTATATTACGCCTAGGTCTTGCATTCTACCACCTTAATCAATACCTTCTATCATCCTTTGGTATCTAGTTCTTTTATCATTGAATTACAATGAATACTCGAAGAATATTCAGTATAACATCAGTTATACTACCAAGGCTTTGGGTTTAGTGATCTAACTACACAAGGGGCTGATTAACCCATCTCATAAATGAAATGGCCTAACAACAGATCACTACACAAGGGGGTGATTAACCCATTTCCTAAATGAAATGTCTTGACAACCCTATTGTATGAGTCTGTCTTAAGTAACTAACTCCAAGTATCTAACATACAAGGCTATTGATCTCCATAATGTAATCTCACATATACCATATCAAAGTACAGGGACTTAGCTTTGCCAGACCACCAACCTATACTCATGTCAGGGAGATGTATCCATGTAATAGCAACAATGATATTAGTGCTCTTTTCTTTGATAGTATCTTTAGAGAACAATCATTGAATGGTCCCGTTCTACATATACCAAATGTTCTAACACATATAGTCTGGGATCACTGCCCAATGACTAAATTTAAGTCACCCTACTTAGAGGAGACTAATGTGTTGTGACCTTTATTCAATGGAATGCCCAATTCCATTAACCGTTCAAGAACTAATTCCTTATAATTTAAACTTTTTGTGATTTATACCTTACTATGTTGAACGTCCCAACACAGATTCCCTATTTAAATCAAGTTGCACCTTATTGGATGTTATACTAATATTTGTAAAGATTAATATGTTAAATCAAGTTGGACCTTCCTGTGATAATCTTTCACACATTATCTTAGAATAAGATAGTCTTTTTGGGCATAAGTCCTACAAACTCCCACTTACACAAATAAGACTATCCAATCATTTCATAGCTCCAGTAGTTATTTGAATGTTCTATAAAACATTCAACCATTCTAAAGTCCCTCCAAAGAGATCTACTAAATAATATTGTTAAAAGATCCTAGGTATCTCAAACAAATAAGACTATTTGGTAATTTCATTTCTCTTACAACTTTCTAAATGATCACAAAGACATTCAATTGCAAAGCAAATCCATGAATAGCTCTACCATTCTAATTGTTGACAGAAACTAAGTAACTCTTTTGTGCATAGCCTTTTGATATATCTTGGATCTCAATGCATGGAAAATATCTAGTCAATTCTTTTTCATCTACTTATCTGAAAGTTATCAAACATTTAATTGTTCAGAGATACTAAGAAAAATTCTATTAGACTCAATACCAAAAAAGACATAGTATCTTTATTGTGCATTCATTTTTGCTTATTTAGAATCCAGTTACCCTTATCATGATTGACCATGGGTGATCATGTATTAAGGATTTTTCCAAAATAGTTCCATAAAGAGCTACTAAAGAAAAATTCCTTTATAATCTCTTTCGATACTGCTACTTTGATATGTAACAATTGGAATGAATAATTGCAACTTATTATTCTAGATAGGATAGTATGAAACCACCAAGGTTTTAATATCTATTCATATCTATCCAAAAACTAAAAATATAGTGTGACTTATAAAAAAATGATTATATATAATCTTTAATACTTTCAATGATTATATATACCCAACCATTAAATAGCTTCCCCGAGAGTTTAAATAACATTAGTCATTTGTAAAACATTATATATGAATTTTTCAAATTGCAAAACAATTAGAATATAATTCACATATTAATTTTTCCTCTTTCATGCGTAATGAAACACAAAAGGAAATATCACAATCCAAACATTTGAATTCACCCCCCAC
>JAOXNR010040750.1:0-52387 GCA_028571225.1 Parsonsia alboflavescens | reverse complement strand
CTAAATAATATTATTTTATCAAGTATATTTTAATTAATTAAATAATATTTTTAATAATTATTTCAGTAAATTATAAATAAATGATTTGGATAATACAAAATTTTAATATATATATATATATATATATATATATATATGTGTGTGTGTGTGTGTGTACTATTTACCTTTTGTTCATAGCATTTATCTCAAACATGATTAAAATTAGTTTTTTAAATAACGATTAGAATTTTAGAAGTAGAGTGATTGCACTTGTTTTTCAAATAACGTTTTTTAAATAACGATTAGCATTATCACTTGTTTAGTCCTCAAACAATTTACATTTTGATCTTTTTGATCGGATTCTTTACAAATTTTATCAGAATTTGGAGTTCTTTTGGCCAATCCAATCCATGAATGACAAGGCCAAGCAAAAGGAAGCCTAGGAGGGATGGATAGTTTGAGAACTGGATTGGCCAAAATGACTCAAAATTCTGGTGAAATTTCTGAAGAATCCAATCAAAATGACCAAAATATAAATTGTTTAAGAACTAAACAGGCCAAAAAAAAAAAAAACCTTTAGGGACCAAAGCTTCCAAAAGGGTATAGTTTGAGGACTGGATTGGTCAATAACTCTATAAAATTATAATATATTACTAGTGTTTGAAAAATGAGTTGTTATATATTTCATGACTCAACTTTTCACCTTTTGGAAGCATTGGTCCTTAACAATTTTTTTTTGGCCTTTTTCATCCTTAAATAATTTTTGATTGGATACTTTGATCCTTTTGGAATGATTTTTTAAAAAAGTTCACTTGATTTTGAAGTCAACGATGATTTGATAAAAATATAAAGGGCATTATTGTCATTACATTTCATCAAATGATGACACTTCACATGTTCACTCAAATATGCTAGAAAATCCATTTTATTTTATTTTATTTTTTTGAAAAATGTGGCAAAAAAAGATCAAAATATCCAACAAAAATTATTTAGGGATAAAAAAGGTTTAAAAAAAATTTGTTAAGAACCAGAACTTCCAAAAGGTGAAAGGTTGAATCGTGAAATATCTAATAACTTTTTGAAAAATACATGAATATATATAAAAAATAACTCTTATGATTTGACAAACAAGGTGGGTCAAGCCACCAGCTAGGACAAGGCATGATAGGTCAAGTCAGGATGGATTTCTGGACAAATACAGGCTTGACCTGACCCATAGACGGGTCTTAAATTGAATACCCATGCCTAGAATGGGGTAGGTAAACCCAATCCAAACGAGACAGGTCAGAGCAGATACCGTCGGGTCAAGTCAAATTGTCATCCCTAGTTCAAACAAGTTTATATAAACTCTCGAACTTGATAATCATGATACCATGTAATTGGAAAAGAAAATTAAAAGTTTTATTGTTTGTGGATCCTGCCAAAAGGGTACAAGTACCTTTGCGACAATTATTATGACGTGGCTAATATAAGCCACAAGGTCCATATATAGAGTATAGATCTGAATCCATATTAGAATATTTCCTCATGATAATGCATTCTTAACCCCATGATGATGCCGCACATTATTGCATTCAAAAAATACAGAGAACGTATAACTTAAAGCCATTTAAATGGTGTTTTTCCTAACATAAAATATAAGTCATTTAAGTCTATTTTATTTGCCAAATATATAAATTATTTTACAATTATTAATATATAATTAGAATGTTCTTTTGGGTCATAGGTCTCAAGTTCTAGACATGAAATCTGTAAGTGAGAAATCATTGATGACTCTGAAGAAGGGGAATACGGAGACGAAGGTAAAAAAAATTGCATAATTAGGATATATTTTTCATTCTTGCCCTCCATTAATATTCTTTTATTTATTAGAAAAAAGAGAATTTACCTATTAACAAGAGAAAAAGGGGTATTTTTAACCAAACATAGCTATATTTAAGTGTTTTTAATCAGCATGAGCATCAATGTAACTATTGAAGTTGTATGTTTTTTTTCAATTTAACCATTCAACTTCCAAATCTTTATTTTATTTAATCATTTAACTTTGTGAGATTTGACAATTTAGTCATTTAACTTTATGAAATTTTGCAATTTAGCCATTTAACTTTGTGACTTTTGTCAATTTTACTATTCAACTTTGTGAAAAATTTAAAAGGTTTTATCCTTATAGTGGTCAATTTGTCAAATTCTCAAAGTTGAATCGTCAAATTGACACGTTTGAAAGTTGAATGGTCAAATTGAAAAAAGAGTACAACTTTGATTGTTAAATGGCTTAATTAACCATGTGACCACTAATATCACTTTTTTTTTTTCATTGGACCATCAAACTATAGAACCAATCAATTTAGCAATTATACATTGTGTTGTTAAACAATTTCATCACTCTATGGTGGTCTAATTTAATAACAGTTAGAAACGTAATCAGTCTTCAATAATAATATCATATGGCTTGTCATGTCATTAAAATTTTCCTTATCAGCTCAACTAAATGTAAAATTTTATTCCTTGCCATTCAAATTATGTTAATCAATAAATAAATAAAAGAAGAAATTAACAACATGACGAAGATTCTTTTAACCTACCTGAAATAGTCTAGTGACATTGAAAGTCACATCACATTATCATTAAAAATTAATTACATTAGTGACTATTATTCAATTCGATCAAAATACAATGATTAAATTTTCTAAAAAGGTGAAGTACAATGGCTAAATTGTTTAAAAACACAAAGTATAATAGTTAAATTGTTTAAAAATGTAAAGTATAATGGTTAAATTGACTAGTTTTATAATTTGATGATCAAGCTGGGAAAAAAAAAAGTGACAAGTTTAGTGGCTACATGATTTGTCACATCCTGTAACCCGGGCATAACACGCCTTGCATTAGACTAATCCTACATGCAAGGCTACAAGATTCTTTAACGAGACATCAAAGAAAATAAAAACAATTTGTTATTCAACATAATACTCCTCAAAAATAAAAACTACAATTTACAAAAGTCTCCAAAATTAAAAACAATTCCAAAAATTTTAAACTTAACCATATCAATTTTTTAAGAAAATTTTAACTAATATAAGTAAAATATGGACATTCAATTTCGGACGGAATAAGTATTAAATATATTTATGTGACAAAATTTTAGTTCTATTTTTTTTTTAACAAAACATTGTTTGTATTCGAAACTGCAATTCATCTTTATATTTTCACATGCTAAAAAAGTGAATTTTATTTTTAAAAAAAGAATATATCAATCGTTTATATTCTTTAACTAACCTTTTTTAAATTTATCAAAAGATTTATCCTTCCCTTATCAAGAATTGAACGTCCATCTTGACATGCACAAATTATATATCATATTCCTACCGTCCATAATTTCTCATTTTCTATTTTGAGTCATCTGGGAATGAATGTCTCGTTTCTTAAATTATATACAAAATTTCTTTAAAAAATGACATTGCATCTTAAAAATGAACTAAATCAAACTATTTTCTTAAAATACTTGTGAATCAAAATAAGATATTTAATTCGAATGGTGAAAGTATATATATATAACAAAAAAAGGTTTGACTTAGTTTAATTTTAATATTGCAATATTAATTTCTTTGTAATAGATTTCACTAATTTAGAAAAGAGCTTTTAGCCAAAATGGTCCCACATGTTCGAGCCAAAACATTGTTAAATCCTTTATGTTTTTTTTTTTCAATCATTAAGGTCTTATATTAATTTACGGGTAGCCATTAAGGTCCACACCACTCAATTCTGGCCATTTTCATGGCGGTGCCGGTCACATGACAAACTTGTGAAAAATTTTTAGAGGTAAAATCGTCCTTACACTTTAGTCTTAAAAAAAAATGCAGCAAAATTTTTTTTAATGTCAAACACCTTTGTTGTTAATGTTGGTGATCAGATGTAGGTACTTTTTAATACTAGTATTTTGCTTCCTTGTTTAATGTCGTTTGAAAGAACAAAATCAACTGATATTTTTTTGTTGCAGATAATGAGTAATGGGATTATAAAGAGCCCTGCGCATAGAGTTGTAGCAAACCCAGAAAGCTTAGGATATCAATATCGATATCCAACGAGGTAGAGCATGATAAAAAGATTGGTCTGGCAGAGAGGTTGATAGATGGGGCAGAGTATGGTAACAAAAATTTTGCTGCATTATTATTATTATTATTTTTAAAATTAAAGTGTAAGGACGATTTTACTTCTAAAAATTTCTCATAAGTTTGTCATATGATCGGCACCGCCATGAAAATGGCTGGAATTGAGTGGTGTGAACCTTAATGGCGATCCGTAAATTGATATGGGACCTTAATGGCTGAAAAAAAAAACATAAAGGATTTAACAATGTTTTGGCTCGAACATGTGGGACCATTTTGACAAATAATCCTTTAGAAAATGAGATATTAAAATCTAAACAACTCAAAATAAAAATAGCAACATTCAATATACCTTTACTATGATAAAGGAATTCATTAACATGTGTCTCTCCGCTAAATAATTTGTCCAGGATGAGGATTTTTTTTTTCTTTTAAATTGAGTTATAGAAAAGTAGCTGATCACGTGAATGTTTCTGACAAGAAATAAATTGTAATAAGAATATCAAACTGCAGAAGTCCAAAATTCCCAGAACTGCTGTTGTAAGTGCTGTAGATGCTTCTTGAAGATCATTCTTAAGCTTTCCATGGATCATACGTGATATTCAGGGCTTGTAGTATATATACCATGTTCCAAGAACTTGCAAGGAATAATGCCACAGATGTATGATGATGCAGGAATTAGATTACGGTTTTAAAAAAATGTATATCCAGTGGATGGAAAGCATAAAATGAATAGTTGAAGAAACAATTCTCAAAGCTGACATTTTTTTTTATGTATTGCAAACTGAGACTTTTCAAAAACTATTTAATGCAAAACAGAAATGACTTGTATGAGCCAATATAGCCGGCTTATAAAGTGTATACAAGATGCTGTAGAAGGAAATTGGCAGTCCTGTTTACAACTAAAAGTTTAACAGCAAGCGATGCCAAAAGAAAAAGAACCATGAGAATAGTTATCCCTTACAATTGTACCTCAAAACTGCAACACCGGAACCCGAATTAGAGCTCCTTATATAACATAGCCATACAAAACTTGGAAGAGATCAAGCCAAGTGATCGCTCTCTGGTTGTATAGGGAGGTAAAAGAAGTTCAAGGAGCTGCAGTAATCAAAATCAGAATGCAATGCTTCAACTAGATTGCAAATCGGAAGTGTTTATTTTTACATTTTAGTCCAGTAAGGAGGAATATTCAATTCTGCAATCCCAAAATTTAAAGTCTTTCAGAAAGGAACTTGGAAAACAATAATATTCAGATGTGATTTTCACAGAGGAGGGAAGATTGCAATCCCATAGATTGGGAATTCAACATTACACCATCATTTACATTTTAAACCTGTTCGAATTTCAAAAACTCAATTTTCAAAATCAAAATACTGAATTGAACAGTTAAAAGGCACTTGATTATCGCAGCATATTGCTAATAGAGATTAGGAAAATCGAAGAAGAGAAACAAACAGATTTCCCAAAGACAGAAGAATATGCCGATCCATATGCACAACTCCATCGAACTCTGGAATCTCATCTTCTTATTGTATTCTCTCTCTTTCAACAATTGTCTCTCTAACTTCTTCAACTGTCTCTTCAGCTCCGAAATAACTTCCTTCTGAAATTCAATCAACAAGTCACAGATTTCACCAATATGAATCATTACACACCAAAGACTATGTGTAATACAAAGTTACATACAAATGGAAAAAGACAGGGAAGACCTTAGCAGATTCATCTTCATCAGTAGAAGAGAGCTGGAGATCAGAGAGCAGACGAGCGACCTTAGCACAGAGAACTGCAATTGCTGAATCGACTTTCAGAGCTTGATCATGTAATTCAGTTGTATTGAACTCCTCCATGGACGCTTCCTTGTAGCTCTGGTTTCTGCTTTCAAATTTCAGAGCGAGCGCGGGAAAATGAAACGCCAAGGGAGGAATTTTATTATTTATTGGCTTTGCAAATTGCAAAATTACATATGGGCTAAAAGTTTTCTATAGCCCAATAAACATCTGGAGCCCATTGTATTAAACGTCATTGTGTTTCTTCAGGCCTAAAATTCCTTTTCAATCTATATCTTTAGGTCCATGTGTCTTGTATTCCTCTCTTACTCTTTGATTGATTTTAACCGCAAAGCTTAGGCATGCTGGAGGGATAATTCTTCACGGATATATTTTCATACAACTCAAAATAAAAAATAAGACATTTATTTTTGGATAGAGGGAATAATTGATGGTAGATGGTGCCTGTGTCATAGTTACGTTTCGAGTTCAAAGGTAACCATAATAACAATTTGTATAAGAGAATTATTATATTCCATTTATTAAGAATTGAATGTTTACATTTTCATTTTAAGTTGTCTCGAAATGAATGTCTTATTTCCTAAATTAGTTAAAAATTTTTAAGAATTTGATAATGTTCAGTGCAAAATGAACAAAGTCCAAAGTTGGTTCATTTATGTTGTAGTTTGTAGTAGTTCCTTGTAGACAATTGTATTGAAATCTCTTTCTTCCATTTTTGTTTTTTGCAGGACATTGAAACAAGTTGAACACTCTCTTGTATTGAAGACAATTTATTGTAACAAGTAAAATTTGATGAAACATGACACTATCTTTGTTTTTTTTTTCTTCTTTTCTTTGTACATATGGTATGGAGGGATCTCTCTCCTTTGTTTTATGTAATTTTTAAAATTTGTAAAGGGATTGTTTTTACATGTTATTGTGAAATGTGCAAATTACCCGTTCTTGTTTGGCTAAATTTGGAGAGGATTTACTATCCTTTTTATATAATCTCTAAAATGGACTAAACATGGAAAAAAAAAAAAAACAAACCTTTATATGGTGGCACTAAAATGAACTATACCTAAAAAATAATATATTTTATACTATGACCCTAGAGTCGTCGGATTTAGTTAGCTTCTATATACAACGACCCCAGACCTGTAGTAGATAGTTAGAAAAAATATATATGACGACTTCAAGGTTGTAGTATATAGTCAGATTATACGACCTGATTTTCTTTAATACGACGGACCAAAATATGTAGTATATAATTTGTTTATATTCTACAGTCTTAAAACCATTGTATAAAATAAAGTTTATGTGACCAACTAATCTTCTTTTATATGACTGCTAGCGACATGTAGTATATAATTTGTTTATATACTATGGTCCCAAGATCGTTGTATAAAATAAAGTTGACACAACCAACCAGTTACATTTTATACGACGGTCCTAGATGTGTAACAAATAGTTTATTTTACGCTACAACAAATACCATGGCCCCGTGGTAAAAAAAATTAGTATATACGATGGTCGTATATACGATTGTCTATGACCCGATATTTGGACCATAGATTATACAGTCGTATATAATATATATGACGGACATTTCTTCATCAAATCTTTTTTGCCACGTCTCCATTTGTGATGGGCCAAAATCCATCATCTGACCGTCATATACAAGTTATACGATGTCTTTTTGAGAACCGTCATATATAAGGCAGTTTCTACTAATTAAAGATTTAACAATGCACTCTATATGAAGTGCAGACATAGCATTTTCGTATATATGTATATATATATTGCATATGTTTCTATTCTTGTTTTAACTTTCATTTTGATATTTGACTATTAAATTTTAAAATTCCTTGATGAGTGTTATAAATATTATTTAATAATAAGTAGTATTGATTGGTTTTTTTTATATATATTATATATATTTTTTTAATAAAAACTGTCAAGGGACGGGGGTTAGGCAGACCCTTACCTGTTTATTGCAATAAAAATTGAGAGGGGTAGAAATGCCTTTCAAAGAAGGATAAAATAAAGCTAGAGTAAGAGCAAATGAAGATGCCTATCTAGGACGGGCATATGATATGCCCTTCTTACGTGATAAAGCTGAAAGATAATTTTGCCAATAATGCTTCTACTGTTGCTAGACTCATCTGAGTATGTAGATGCACAGCATGCAACCCAAATTTCATGATAAATGAGCACTGGAAGAAGTGTTTCCAACACCCCCAAACGTCTCCCTTCTTGCCTCCAATTGCATACCATTAGCTCCAGTGATCCTCCAGCAATCCCAGAAAACAGAATTGAAATGTGTCCAGATTTCTAAAGCAATAGGACAATCGCCAAAGAGGTGTGAGATGGTTTTCGTTGAACGTCTGCAATGGCACCTTGATGCAAGCTGAAATCCCAATTGAGCTCTTGTATCATCAGTACGTAAATAACTGTCACTAAACTTCCACATAAATATAGACCAAGATAAAGGAATCTTGGGATGGAAAAAGTGCTTTGTTGAGTAGCTATCCAGTTCTTCCTCTTCAAGTGCTGAAACGTAATTTGCTTTGAAAACCCCATTTGAGGACAGACACCAAGTGGGAACTTCCATGCCTTGGAATCTGTCTAAAATGATAAAACTTTTAGCCCAGCTCGACAGCTCTTGCAACCTTCTCCAAATTGGAGATCAACCTTCAAATAATGACTCTCTGGGCTGATATCCATATTTCATTCTTAAGTACTGGCCCCATAACGAGTCAGATGTTTGAAATTTCCCCTAAAGCTTATAGCTATGTGCAAAAACAATTCTGTGTAGCACCTGAACATCTAGACCCCCATTGTCATATGTTTGAGAAACATGCTCCCACAGATTGGTTATTTTAAGATTCATGGATAAGTGTGTATTAATTTGACTTTTTAGCATATTTAACTTTAAGTTTTTGTTTAACTTATTTAAATTTTACTTTCTTTGATATTTTTATATGAAAATATGATCTACCTTTATTTTAAAAGATGTAAATAAAAAATAAAAAATAAAAAATATGTTGGATATACCTGGCAAGAGACCAGATACCTATTATGTAGGGCTCGGGTATAAATAGGTTGGACCTGATGGGTAATCAGTGCGTAGAGTTCGATCTTATATTGTTAATCGGGTCTGGGTACAAAACTATCAATTTTGTACCCGTTTAGTATTGTTTACTTCACTAGGAGCCAAGCTTCCAAGGTCTGGAAATGTGCACTTTCCTTCCCCGAAAAGGGGTTCTAATCCAAAGGAATCAGAGGAAATACAAATGATTCACTTGTTGGGGATGGTACCGAGGAAATTGGGGCTGTGTGGAATCCCCGCCCACTTCTTAATTCCAAAAGCAACTCTCAATCCGGTGCCATCAAACCGGCCTGCTCTAGCAGTGGAAAATCCAAATCCGATGTAACACCTGAAACTTATATTTTGTATTTGATGGTGCGAATGCCATTTATGTTTTTTGCTTAGATGTGCATGTTGCACTTTTATAGGATATAACTGGTTTTAAATGATGTAATATTTAATGGGCATACGTAATATAAATTGTGTTTTGAATTTCTTGCAAATTATGCCAAGTGTAGACACCAGATCTTTACGATACAATTAAAAAGGAACTTTTTGTCGAAGGAATTTTGCATTTCATTGTTGATTCGGATTATTGGATCCATACAGGTACAATTGGTGTTTGAGATTAAATACTGGAAGAAAAGGTTCTTAAATGAAAACTTCATTAAATTCATAGCATTCTAGGCTCGGGCTACATCATTGCCTTCCATATCTTTCAATCTGTAATTCCTGTTTCGGTTGTATTTAACAATGAGATACAGTCCATCCCATGTTGGATCTCACTTCTAGTTAGGATCTTGTCTGTAGACTTCATTTTTCAGGAGAACTAAATCTCCCACGTTGACTTGTTGCTTTGGTACTTTCTTGTCCTAATAGCTTACTAGTTTTCTTTTGTAAATGGCTTATTGAGCAACAACACGATTTTTGGCTCCTTCTAGCAAATTTGGGTTTTCAGCCATTTTTTTGTTGTTCCATTCTACATTCAATAGGTCAATGCTAGGAGAAGAATTTCCAATTTTTATCGGAATCATGGTATCGGTATCGAAACATAGATTGAAAGGTGGTTCTCTTGTTTAGGCATTGGGGGTTGTCCGGTATAACCAGAGGAAATTTGGCAATTTGTCTACTCATCTACCTTTTGCCGAATCATGCCTTCAATCCATGGAGTATGATTCGGTTTTATATTTCTGTTAATCCATTGGTTTGGGGATGGCCAAAGCATGTAAGCCGATGACCAATCTAGAGTTTTGTGCAAAAATCCTAGAACTCTTTGGCTTCGAACTGCTTGCCATTGTCTACGATTAGTATATGAGGGATTCCGAATAGCACTATGACTTCTTCCAGGAAGAACTATTTGACTTTTAGGGCAGTAATGGAGGCTACTTCTCTTACTTCGATCCACCTTGTGAAACATTCGACTACACCTACTAGGAATTCTCTTCCTTCGGAAGCCATGGGGAAAGGTCCGAGAAGGTCCATCCCCCATTGATGAAATGAAATTGGGTTGTTGAGAGAGTGTAGTTCGGTTCTGGGAAGATGATGGATGTTATCATGGATTTGGCATTTCCAACAAGCTTTTACCAATGTCATTGCGTCTTCTTCAATATTGGGCAAGAAGTATCTTGTTCTCATAACCTTGCCAGCTAATGACTGATATCTGATATGAGCTCAGAAATGACTCCGTAGACTTCTCTCAGGATGTAATTTCCTTCTTCGGGTGTGACACACCTGGGCAATGCCCATGAGAATGCTCTTCTATACAACTGTCCATCTGTGATGATATACTGAGATGAAGAGGTTTTGACTTTTACGGCTTCGATTGGATCTTGTGGAAGTGTTCCGTTAGAGATGTGTTGAAAAATGGGAGTTATCCATGCAATTTCTATTTCAGCACAAGTGATCTCAAGAATGTCAATACTTTTCTTTTCTAATGGTTCGATCCAGGTTTCATCTAAGGGATTTCCTTGCTTTACCTTAGAAGCAAAGTATGTTTCCAGGTTGTCTTTGAGGGAAATGAGTTCCATCTTGATGTACGTAAATTTACCTAAAAGCTTTTCTATTTCAGTTAAGTACTTTTGCATATTCTTTTCCTGAGCTTCGTATTCCCCATTGACATGTCCAGTCATTAGTTGTGAATCAGTTCAAGTAATGAGATGTTGTACATGGAAGTTTTTCGATCTTTAAGCCCTGCTAGGAAACCTTCATATTTTAGATTCATTGATACTTATCGTTAAGCTGTATTTTAATGTTTAGGCAACCTGGTACCTTCTGGACTTATCAAGACAAATCTGACACCCTTTGCTGACTCATCAATTTGCAAAATCCAAAAATCTTGAGGGGTAATTTTGGAATTAAATTTGGGGTTAGGTTTGGATCTTGGAAAGATACATTCCAAAATGAAATTCGTGAAAACCTAACCTTTTCTTTCCTTCATAGGCATGTATTGGTTATCTAATTTTGAAAGCTTGATGGCCAACTTCATAACTCTTCCATTTGTTAGCACTTGTATCGAATGAGCATGGAAATACTATTTTAACTTGCAGGAAGTAACCAGTAAAGTGAGTTCATGTTTCCCCAAGGTGGAATAGTGAGATTCGGATCCTTGGATAACATGACTGATGTAGTAAATTGGTTTTATCATGAATCCCGGAAGGGGCATAAAACTAAAATCACAGCGCATAGAGAAACAGACAAATAAATATATAAGGTTTCTCATTGAGTAGAGGAAACGAGAATCGAGGGGGGGGGGGGCGAGAGAGAGAGAGAGAGAACCCAGATACTGCTTGAGCTTATGGAAAGCTTTGTCACACTCTTGGTTCCAGCATAAATTCTTCGGGTTGCGGATTACCTGATATAATGGCAGAAATTTCTCTCCATGTTAGCAAATTGACCATGTTGAGTTGCGGATTTTATAAGCAAGTCATCCACGTAGGCTTCAATGTTGTGGCTAAGCTGAAGAGAGAACATCCCGTTGATCATGTCCTGAGAATCTGCAGCACCTTTTTCAATCCGACTGGAATTCTTTTGTAATAAAATAAGCCTTGTGGTGTTACAAAGGCTGTTTACTCTTCATCATCCTTGACCACTTGGATTTGGTGGTAGCTCTTTTGTGCATCTAAGAAACATAAATATGAGAATCCAGTCATTGAAACAATCATCTGATCAATCCGAAGGATTGGGAAAGGTTTCTTCTGGATGGTTCTGTTAAGTGAGGTGAAATCAATACAAATTCTCCATGAACCATCCGGTTTTGGAACTACCATCGGGTTTGAGAGCCAAGTTGGGAATTGAACTGGTCTGATGATTCTGGCTGAAAATAAATCTGTCACTTTTGCTTTGATTGCTACTTGTTTCTCTTGACTATAAAATCCTCTTCTTTTAATTACGAGTGGATAATTTTCCAAAACTCCGAATCAGTGTCCTGCAAATGCTTTGGGGATAAGACCCATTTCTTTTGTTGACCAAGCTAACACATCTTGGTACATGGAAAATAGATCCGGGAGTTCATGTTTCAATCTGACAATCAAAGCTTTGCCAATGGTAACTTTGCATTCTAGATAAGATAGGTGAATTTGGTATTAGTCTAGCACGGCTACCCGGCCTTTCGAAATGAAATGTGAACCATCATGCGGTGTCATTACTATGTTCGAGGAGGTGTTTACCTGTGCCTTCATGATATTCAGACCTGGACTTCCCTATATATTGTTGTATGTCGATAGATAGTCGACAACTTTGAATTCACGAAGTTGCTTTGCTGGTTTTGATTTGGCTTCCCCCCGTATTTCCAAAGAATCCATTCCAAAAGCATATGTTGTCTCATTTGAAAAACTGCCCAAGGGGATTTGGTCTGTTTTGATTATTGAGTCTTTTAATCTTCTGGAACACTTTGTAATATAGTATGTTTGCTAAACTTTTTGTATCAATGAGGATCCTTTTGACAAGGAAACCTGTAATCAATATATAGACTACCAGAGGAATGTCATCATTTACAACACAAGTGGAGGCAACTTTTAGTTTCTTCCTTGGCCAAGTTGTGAATTCGGAGCTAACATTGGATATCATGTTAATGATTCTAGGTGTTGTTTGGTATTGTTGCGGTAGCTGCTTTTGTGGTTGCTGGGGGGCTGGTTGTTTGTGTTGACAAATTGGGTCAACAAGCCTCAATAGATTACTGTTTCAATTTCTCTTTTTAGTTGATTGCAATCATCATGTTGCGGGCAATAACTTTGTGGAAGATGCAGTATCGGCCTTGAATCCATTTCTCCAAAAGGGTTTATATGGGTTTTGGGAGAGTCAGAATCCTGGGGCTTTCAACTTTCCCTAGTATCATTGACCTTGGTGCATTCGAAGGAGTGAAATTTCGATTTGATGGGGAGGGGGGGGGGGGGGTAGGTTCTTTCCTTGTGGAATTTGAGGTTTTCCTCGGTAGTGATTTTGATTCAGGGAGCTACCTTGGGCTTGTCTTTCGGGTAACCTTGTTATGTCCGGTGGAACATTTCCTAGATTGGGTGGCGACGTTGATTCGTGTTCAAGCATCTTTTTTTATTTCTGCTCTTGTTATGGGGTTTTAGGAGGGTATAGTGTCTTGCCTCCAAAACTTTGTTGTCTATGACCCAGGCTTTTGTATTGCTCTTATCTTCGTTTCTTGTTGCCTTTATTGTCCGAATTGGCTTTTTTCGATTCTCCTAGAACGGCTTGCCAAATTGTTCTTTTGTTTCTTTCGAAATCTTATACCTAGATCCACGAGCCCACATGCTACTTTACTGGTTTTTCCTGTTTGATGTGAGTCTCTTAGAGTGTTTTCTAGGTTTTCAGTCGTGATAGAAGGCTTCCATATAGATTGGTTTGAGATAATCTTTGACTTTTGATGCTTCCTGATTGAATTTGGTCCAATATTCACTGAGGTCTCTTCTTTCTTCTAGCGGAGATTCAAGAGATAAGTCTGAGGCATAGACTGCTCGCTACTTCTGATAAAATGACTTAGGAATGAATCTACCAGTCAGTTGAATGAGTTGATAGATATAGCGAGAAGGGCCATGTACCACTCGTGGGCTCTTCTGGTAAGTGTGGTGGAGAATGCCCTATATAGAAGTACTTTATTCGGATTATAAAATGTTAGTATTGCATTGAATGTGGAGAGGTGATGAACTTGATCAATGGTTCCACTGTACTTCAGCTTCAACACATAAACTCTCTATTCCAAATGATGCAGATTTAACTAGAATTATGAAGGAACCCGTTTTGTTGTGGTTGGTTTTGTAGGTTGCCTTCTTTAAGAAGTTATCAGTTGGGGTATTGGAAATTAGGGGATTTCTTTAATCTCTTGGTCATTCCTTCCAGATTGTACCTCACCATTTTTGGGTTTGAAGCCTTGGATTTCATATAATTGTTCTGTTGCAAGAACAATTGGCAAGCCTCATAATGATCAATAGCCAATTTCATTTATCCATGTCTGATACTGTAGTCCCGAGTTGCAGGCAAACTCCTTGAGGCATGTTCTCTGACAACCTCCGGTTGAAAGTGAAAGTTCTTGTTTTGAATTTTGCTTGAATGAGGAACTGCGACGATGTGTACAGTCTTTGTTGGTCACCAATTAGATGCTGGAGTAGGTCCAGGTTGTCCGGAATACCATCGGTGGGGAGTGGTATCTCGGGTGTTACCCAGTGGGTGTTTAAGTTGTTCCAATCCTTGCGGTGCTTTCGAAACGGTAGTGATTCTGGATCTGGTTTTCATATTGTATGAAATTTGGTGGGTGGCAAATGATGTTGCAGGGATGAATAGGTATGGTTCCCAATACTCCTCCTACAGTCAAGTTAGTGAAGGAGATTAAAATAATATTTAGGGAACAGTATTTAGGGAGTGAAAGTCACATACCTTTGATAGTTAACATCTATTCTTTATATAGTTGATGGACTATGCGGGATAGTTCTTGGTTCTTGACACAGGGTTAATAGACGGGCTCGAGCTAGAGCCGTTTCCAACATCTCCAACAACCACTCTACGTCGGTCAGAACGATTGAAACGTTTTCCACCAAAAGAAACGAGATAGGTTGGTCAAGGAAGGTCGAATAGGTAGAGATCCATATCAAGATTGCTTAATAATTTTTATTTCCTTAATTAGACAGAATTTTATTCAGAAACTTGTTCAATTAATTTTTCCTGAATTTTGCATAGGATTAGTATTTCTTGAATTTCGTATAGGATTAGGATTTATTATTTTTCCTAAATTTCACATAGGATTAGGTTTTTAGTTTTTTTTTCCGACAATAAGGCTATATATAGCCACAACTTTGTTCTTTTGTTTTTTTGAGATATACAGAATTGATTATTTTCTTCGATACAATTTTATTGTATTGGTTACTTTTCTTTCTTCGTCCTTTAACTACTTTAGATTGAAGTCTGTTTATAAGAGAAGAATTCTATTTTCATTGTTTTGATTTTCTGACTTGTTCAGAAGTTAGATCTTCGAAAAGCCTCAAACTTTGACGGATTATCCAAAGTTTGAGTTTCCAAAATTTGTTATCATTGCCTTGCATAGGGAAATCTTCAACCTGCCATGACCGTCTGAGTCAATTGGTAATAGAGCGAAAATCCACGATGTCTGGAGGGAATCTCGAACAAAACCTAGCCTCCCTAATCGATGCCATGCAACTAGATAGGGAAGAACGACGGCGCGAGATGCAGTTGGAGAGCGAAAATAGGGAAAGGTAGATGCAAACCGTGCTCGAAAATAGGGATAGGCAGATGCAAAACCCAATGGAGATGGTGCAACAATTGGTTGTCCAACAACCAGCCGATCAACTAGAACCAAACCAAACCAGCCGGCGGATAGAAAGGAGAAGACAGCGACATCGAGGAGGACCTTGAGCCACCACAACCATTTCAGAGGATTGCGAGAAGAGGGAACTACCGGCCACTAGCACTAGAACGTGAACCACCAGCTCTGCGATGGGACATGGGGTTCAAATTGGAGATTCCCGTATTTTCCGGGAGCTTCTCATTCAAGGAGTTCCTGGATTGGTTGAGCTCGGTGGAAGAGATGTTTTTGCTGAAAGGAGTACCCGTCGAAAAGAAAGTTTCGCTGGTGGCTATCCGATTCAAGGATAGGGCAGTGGCATGGTGGCAATCTTTCTGTTATCAACGTTATTTGGAAGGACTTCCTGTTTTGGATGATTGGGATGAATGGAAAGGGAAGATGTGGAAGGAATTCCTACCCTACAATTACCGACAGACCTTGTTTAAGAACTTGCAAAGTTTGGTGCAAGGAAATCAGAGCATGGAGGAATATACCTTGGAATTTTATGGGATGGTGGCGCGAAATTAGTTACGGGAGACTCCGGAGCAATTGGTGGCCAGACGTTTGCATGGACTAAAACCAACCATTCAGGATGAAGGCTAAGGTACCGAACTAGTGGTAAAAGTGTGGGATTTGGAAGGGGATCTTTTCCTTCCCTTTCATCACAGTTTGCACCGACCAGTAGCACATCATTAGCAAGAGCGGGAGGTCCATATGTGCAGGCCTCACCAAATCGAAGTGCAAGACAGCCAAGCCAAGGGACTGGTAATATTCCGAAGTGACCTACTTTGAATAATGCCCATATTACTTGTCATAGATGTCAGCAGAAGGGTTATTATGTGAATGGGTGTCCAAGGATCAGATCTCAGTTATTGATACAGGATGGTGTTGATTGTGGAAATGATTGTGAACTTGAATTTGAATCGAATGATATTGTTGAGGGTTGTGTGTTTTCTCTCGAAGATGTGAGGGAGGCAAATTTGGTGCTTAGGAGGGTCTGGCTTGCTCCTAAGACAAATGAGGATTGGAAGCAGAGGAATATATTCACTATCCGATGCACCATAGGAACCAAGGCCTGCAAGGTGATTATCGACAAGGGTAGCTACGAGAACGTGATTTCGTAGGAGGTGGTTAAAAAGTTGCATCTCAAAACTGAACCACATCTTGAGCCGTACAAGTTGGGATGGTTAAACAAGGAGGCGGATGTTAGTGTGGGGAAAATATGTCAGGTTGAATTCTCTTTCGGACCCCAATACTCAACTGTTGCTTATTGTGATGTAGTTCCTATAGACGCAATGCATTTGTTGTTGGGCAGACCATGGCAGCATGATAACTGAGTGACGTATGATGGGTATACTCACTGTTACACCATCAATAAGGGGCTAACAAAAGTGGTATTGCATCCTATGAGGAAAAGTATGGCGGAAGGGAAAAAGGAGATCACTTGTTCTCCAAGGAATGAGTTTGAAGAAGAGGTGAATGAGGCTGAGGTATGCTTTGCATTGCTGTCCCCGAAGCTGGAGTTTTGTGGATGTTGCTGAGAATAATTCAGAAGTGACAGAAAAATTGAGGGAAGTTCTTTAAGAGTTTAGCGACATGCTTCTGGATGACTTACTTGATGTAGGAGCAGATGGTGCGAGTCAATGTGAGCAAGAGCAGGCTTAACCGACCAAGAAAACAGAGCCACGAATGCCTAGGCATTTAGTGAGGATTAGAGATACGGCTTGGAAATAGGGGGGCTCAGACGTAGAGCCTTGAGGGCTTTTCGGACCTTTTTACCGTTTTCTAAAATATTTTTAGGTTTAGGGGTATTTTTGTATTTTTGGGTTTTTTTTTTTATTTTAATTTCCATTTCTGATTAGGTTTCCGTTTCCAATTAGATTTAGTTTTCAGAGGCTTATTTAATGTGGTTTTCGGCTGGACAGTTTTTAATGCAGATTGAATATACAGAAAATTCTCAATTGTCTTGTGTTCTTTATTTTCAGCTACTTCATTGAAGTTTCTTGAAAACTTCATCGTCGGTGATTATAATCACATAACGATGAAAATTCTACTGTTGTTTTTTTCATGATATCAAAGACTAAGAGCAATTCTAATTGCGTCTTCGTCAATTGGTATCAGAGAGGTTTTGGTCCATCAAACCCTAGTCCACCCACTAGCAACCGAACTACATGTCTAGCAGTGATAGCAACGATCTTAACCCTATTGTTTCCAATCTGTTGCAATGGGTGGAAGAAGAAATTGAAGAGCGAAGGTTGCAACAGGACGAAACTTGGAGGCGACAAGAGGAAAAGTGTGAGGAGAGAAGGTAGTTCATGCAACCGATGATGGAGATGATGGTGCGGTTCACACCCTTGCAAGCGAATCCAGTGTCGCCTCCTCAACAGCTAGCCAAGCCAAATCCACGTCAACCTGCTGCTCCACCAAGACGGCCAGAGGTACCTGGACTAGCTGTGCCTTTAGGGCAATCGAAATTTCAGGCTGAAGAAGAGGGTGAGCCGACACTGTTTGAGGAGGAGCCATACTGGGCACAGAGGTATTTTCTAAGACCTTTTCGCAATTAGAGGCAAAATTGTGAAGCTGTGCGAGATGGACACAACTGCTGGGATAGAGGGTTCAAGTTAGAAATTCCGGAGTTCATAGGAAGTTTGAGCTCGGACGAATTTCTTGATTGGTCGACAGTGGTGGATGATTTGCTGCACATCAAAGAAGTCCCACTGGAGAAACAAGCTACATTGATAGCTTTGAGGTTTAGGAGCAGGGCGGCGGCTTGGTGGCAAGCTAACAAATATCTAAGATATCAGGATGCGCTAAATCAGATTGAAACCTAGAATGAGTTGCAACGAGAGATGAGTCGAGAATTCTTACCTTTGAATTATCGACAAATGCTCTATGGAGAATTGCAGGCTTTAATTCAAGGAGCGAAGAGTGTGGACGACTATACATTGGAATTCTATAACCTTGTTTCTCAAAATGAATCGCAAGAAACAGAAGAATAGTTGGTGGTGAGATACATTCATGGTTTGAGGTTGCTGTTGCATGATGCACTTCAAGTTCATACTATTTTGAGCGTGACGGATGCTCATTTAAAGGACAGAGCCATGGAGAAAACTTTGAACAGACAGTGGCCTTCAACTGGTAGAATTGGTCCAACTTCTCCGTATGGATTGTCTTGTACATCACAGCTCTCATCAAGCGTAGCAGTGGTGCCAAAGGTGGCTTCCACAGCAACACCACCTTCAACAAGTGTTGGAGTTCCTGCGGCCAGGTCTCCCTCAAACAAGGCTTCCATTCAGTGTCATAGATGCCAAGCAATGGGGCACTATGCCAACGAATGTCCGACGTTAAGATCGCAGCTATATATGGGGGATACACATGAAGAAAGTGATCTGGCTTTGTGGTTCGACCAATAATACACCAGACTGAAGTCTGTTTATAGGAGGAGATTCTATTTTCGTTGTTTTGATTTTCTAACGAGTTCAGAAGTTAGATCTTCGAAAAGCCTCAAACTTTGACGAATTATCCAAAGTTTAAGTTTCCAAAATTTGTTGTCATCGCCTTACATAGGGAAATCTTCAACCTGCCATGACCGTCTGCGTTAGTTCTTCAATGTGGGATAAAAGATGAACAATGTTAACATGATGAACAGTACCCGATGTGTTATGTGCGACTAAGCTATTTTGGGCTTAGATTTCTTTCATGTTGTTTTATGTTTATATTTGTGCAATATATCGATTTAATGCTCTCATTGAGTATATTAATTCCATCCTTTATGCCTTATTAAATGCTTGATTATTAAGATAAAAATAAGGTCAAATAAGATCCAAAGTCTTGTATACACCAAGCACGAACTGGTCGTAAATATATAAGAGCAAGGTAAGGTTCTTGTTCATTCCATCCAGAGGGATTGTCTTCAATAGTTGAAAGTTTCAACCTCAAAGACATAAATGATTTAAAGTCATGTAGCTTTGTCCTTATAATTAAAGAATACAGGTTTTAGTGTTTGTAGTACTAGTACATAAATGGGTTCCATTTAATGACAAAGTTTATTTCATCAAATTAATTAATTATATATAGAAACTTGGATTAGTCTAAATTTTAATAAACAACATGCATGCAGCTTGTTGCTGATAGATTAACAATAGATTTATTAGGTAATAAAATCCAAAAATTATGAAATCAGTTTGGGCAAAATAAGTGTCTTTTTTGGAAAAAAAAATATTCAATTCCATAATATCCGTTATTTTATATTATCAAAACTCATTAATTGAAGATTTTTGAATATTACCCTTTACTTTATTCCTAGAACAATTCACTAGATAATTGGGGGATATATTAATCGAGAAAGATAAAGGATAATTTAAACTATTTACATTTAAAAGCACATAAAAACAAGGACTCCTTAGTTGACGTGCATAATCTAACCACACTGAATTTGGAATGGAGGTATTAATAAATGATTGCATGCAACTTGTACCTCGCAAATAGATTCACGATAGATTTATTAGGTAATAAAATCATGAAATTAATTAGTTTTGGCAAATTAATTAGTTTCTCTCTTGAGGGGTCTGGTCCTTTAATAGGGTAGAGGGGAGTTAATAGAATTTGCCAACTCATTAATTATTACTCAAAATGGAAGTCTTTCTATGCTTCCTAGACGGGAGACTATATTCCAAGACACTGAATTCTTACTTATCGACGATATGCGACGGTAAGATTTTGTCCTTTGCAATCAGGGGATGCAAATGAGTCGAGTCAATTTCAAACTTCATGAGTTGAGTTGAGTCAAGTTGGCTAGACTCATGCTTGAATCCCTTGGGGAGCTCAAGCCATTTCCAATCAGCACAAAACTAGCTAGTCAGAACTTAATATTTATAATATCTTTTATATAATATTACATGTAGTTTTATTTAAATTATAAATAATTATACAAATATTTTAATAAAAATTATTTCAAAAATAATACTCTCTCCGTCTGGAATTGGATGTATGCATTTCCATTTCTAGTTTGTCCGGAAACGAATGTCGTATTTCCTAAATTGGTTCAAAATTTTCTTAAGAAATTGATATTATTAAATATAAAATGAATTAAATTAATTCATTTTTTGAAAATTTGTGTAATTCAAAATGGGACAATAAATTCCAGACAGAGAGAGTATGTTTTAAATATTTTTTTGGACTTTTAGCCAAAGTGATCCCTCATGTTTGGAACAAAACATTAATGAGTCCTTAATGTTTATTTTAACTCATTTTGATCCCTTAACAATTTATGTGTGACCATAACAATTCAAAATGTTGCAATAAGTGAATCAAGGAGGTCAATTCCATTTTTAGAGCAATCCACTCCGCGTAATCATTTGAGAAAATCATGGAGAGTGTATATCTAGAAAATCCATCTAAGCGGTTGAGCTAGGTCAATTTAAAATATAATCACTTTTAACTTTCGGAACTAGGTGGCAAATCGATCCATGACCCATGAAATGACCGCTCTCAATTCAAGATATGCAAATAAAAAATTTGGACATTTAATTCTTCAAATAGTAAAATAAAACATTCAATTCTTGAAAAGTACTAACCATGAGTATATATTTTTAAATAGGAGAAAAAAAATATATTTACCTTAGCAAAAATATTTTGTGATGTAATTATTAGAGTACTAAACAGTCTTATTTGAAATAATAAATACATTCATAGCTCATCCTAAATGCTTCAAAGACCGTCTTAATTGGTTAAGCTTTCCATGGCCATATCTGATATTTAGGGCTTGTTGTGTAATATGTAACATGTTCCAAAGAACTTGCAAAGAAGGATGCTTCTGGAATAGTTAAGCCAGCATAGTATAGGCATCATACATAATCTCAACCAGCACTTCCCTTTTTTTTTAAATAAAATCGTCACCGGGGGGGTGGGAGGCATGTTTAGGCAGACCCCTACCCTATTTATTAACAATTGAAAAGCAATAGAGGGGGCATAAAGAACCTTACTCCACAAGAAGGTGGATTAAATCCACTTACAGAATTACATACACAGCTCAAGTCTAATCTTGTGAAATAATCTATCTAAAATAGGTAATGAGTAAGCCTTGTTGATATGATATAGCTGCCAATTAATTTCGGCAATGATTTCTCTGCTACTACTCGACTCATCAAAATAAAAGAATGCACACCTTGCCACCCAAAGTTCACGACATATAAGAAAGGGAAGTAGCTTAGCAATTACCCCAAGTTTCTCTCAAGAGATATCCATCCTTGTATTCTTCATGCAAGCTTAATCTGTTGTGATCCAGCTTCAAAGGCTTTGTGATAATGGTTCCATACAACATCTGCAATCGGTCAGGAGCAAAAATGATGTTGAATTGTTTCAGATGACTTCTTGCAATGGCACTGCGAAGCTAATTGAAATCCCATCTGAGTCCTTATATCATTTGTTCCAAGTAATTCTGACTTAGCCTCCACATGAAGATTGACCATGAGAGTGGAATCCTTGAGTGGAAGAAGTGAACTTCTATGGTCTATCTGAATCTTCATCCTCTAAGGCTTCTAAGGAATTAGAGATTTTGAAGACACCAGGCAAAGATAGATTCCAAGTATACGTCTTTTTATCTTGCATGCATGGTTGTCAAAATAGCGAGTTGATTCCTAAACTCACACAAGTTTATGATTTTAGAGGGTATCAACGTTTAAAATCAGATCAAAATTGAAAAAGGAGGTAAAATCGGTCAATTCGGTAAAATCGTCCTAGTTTGACCATCAAAATTTTTTTTAAAAAAAAATTCAGCCAAACGCGCGCTGTTGAAGTTCCAAACCTAGGTCTACACAACTTCAGTCCAATGCATCTACCGGCTCGCCAGCAGGCCTTCGCATCTTAATGGTTTAATGTTTTTTTAATATATCATGGATTGTATATTAAAATTGCATTCTTTTATAAAATAAGATCATATGAATACAAATATATTATTCAAGTGTATATTAATAATACATTTATAAATATATCATACTTGTATTATAGAGATGAATTTAATTTTTTAAACTTTTGTAACATTTTTAATAATTTTTATGTTGACATATTCTATGCTCCAATTATTTTATGTAATAAAACCTAAATTTTTTTAAAATACTAATGTATTGAAATTTTAATTTTTATATTTTTATTAATGTTGATGTAATTTTTTATATTTTCACGACATTTACCTTTGATTGTTGATGTTTTAAACAATGTTGGATGGATTTTAATTTTCTAAAACTTGTTAGTTTTTTTGTCATTTAATTTAGAATTGATTATAAATTTGGATTTTAGACTTTATTTCTTACATTTATTGAGATATTTATTTTATTATAATGATTTATAAATTGTATAATTATATATATATAAATATAATATATATATATTTATAATATGAACATAAACTCTACGATTTTACTATTCGAGTTTACCCAACCTCAAACAAGTTTATCTAAATTTTCGAGTTTAAAAACCTTGCTTGCACGCTATCATGTGAAATCAATGGCTCTGCCAAAACTGATGCCTACTCCAATCTTTTCCTAACTTTTGAGCCGCCTCCTGGTAACATTGATCCTGGCCAAAATCCATACTTCATTTTGAGATATTTGGACCATAAGGAATTTGCAGATCTCAGCTTCCACAACAGTTTCATTCTATATGCTTGAACGAAATTCGACAATGGATGAACAACCAAGCCACCTTTATCTAATAGATGACATACTTGCTTCCAAGAACACCAATGTCTATTATGACCATAATCTGAATTACCCCAAAAGAAATGATCAAATTGGCTCTCTAATTCCAATATAACTTGCTAATGAAGATTCATAACAACAAGTAGATAAGTAGACATGGCAGACAAAACATGCTTGGTCAAAATTAGACGACCATCAGGAGAAAGATATTTCTTTTGCCAACCATTAATTCTGGCCTTAATTTTATGAATGAGAGGTTCAAAATAAGAAATTCTTACCTAACAAGGAAAGATAGGGCATCCAAGATAAATAATTGGCAAATTCCTAATTACACATCCGGTGATATGCTTTATCAAAGCTTGCCTTTTTGGAGAAACAGTGGAAGAAAGATACATGGAACTTTTCTGAACATTAATTCTTTGGCCACAACAATCTTGATAAAGTTCCAGAAAATTCATCAATTTGATCAATCCCTTTTTCAATCCTCTTGTAAATATTATGATGTCATCTACGAAACAGGAAGGCTAATACTGTCAGTAATATAATCTCCAATGTCACCATCAAATAGAAGTTTGTTCAAACCCCTTGAAAGTACAATATAAATAATGTTGCGGATAGAGGATCTCCTTGACAAACACCCCTACTTGAAGAGAAAAGACTACTCAATTTCCCATTGATAGTAACCGAAAACTTATTAAAGGCCAAACAATTATGAGTAAGATTCAGAAAATGACTATCAAATCAATTGATGCCGAAATGCAATATAAAACTGGCTAAACAAGAATTAGAATTTGATAGATGAAAATATCGTTCTCTCTATATGATTATCAAAATCAAAATAATAATAGTTCCCTTATAACGAAACCCTAAAACAACTTATATATGGTGTTAACCCTAAACCTAATAGCAATAGGAAACGCAAAATTACGAAAACGCCATTAAAATAACAAAAACTGCTTAAAAACTAAAAAGGCCCAAAAATTCATCTAAATGACTCCGAAATGCCAAAATACGACTTCCATCATTGCATCTTAATGCAATGTGTATGAATCAGAGGACCGTTTCCAAGCAGCCCACCAAATTTTAGCTCATTCCGAATTTGTGAATTATAAGTGGATCACCAATACTTCTTTAAAACCTCCAATAAAAAAGACCAATTCACTCTGCCAATGGCTTTGAGCATATGTAGCTTCATCATCATATTACCTCCTATGCACTTCTTGTTTGACGAATGAGCTAATTCAAATGCAAGAAGAATGTTATCAGCTATATTCCTAATTTGAACAACACCCCTTTGATTTAAACATATCATATTAGGAAGTAATTTGGCCAATCGAAGAGAAATTACCTTACCAATTACCATTGAGGTGAAGTTACAACGGCTGATAGGTCTAAAGACTACAAAAGTTCCCAGATTATCCACCCTATGAGATGAGAAAAAAAAACCCTGAAACAAATGAATTTTTGTAAATTCACCAAATCCAGAAAACTGAAATCTCTCTTTTTTTCTTTTTCAATTTTTTTTTAAAATCCTAAAATTTCTAAAATCAATTAAATAACTTGGATAACTCGTAGCAGTGGACACGCATTTGAGAGAGAAAAATACAGTATTAAGACTTGAAACTTTAATTGTGTTCTAAGTTGACTTATGAGTTGTTTGTCCTTCTACAAAAACATGTATATTGCAGAGCTTGGAAGAATTGAAAGATTCTTGAAAACCATTTTTAGGATTTCTAGTTGATTTTTGATACAATGTAAGAAGAGTTTATTTAAAGGAGGATTTAACGAGTTTGGGTAAATAAAGTTGTAATTTGAAGAGTTCTTGTAGCCTGTAAGGTGATAGAGTTCAAACCCTTTTTTTTTTCACATTAGTAGTTAGATAGACACAAAAGTAGCAGAAATTAATACAATTAAAGCCAATAGAAATTAGCCAGCTGATTTTGTAATGAAAGAAGAGATATATACATTTTCATATGATGATAAAAGTAATAAAAAGATACTCTATGAAATAAAAGAAGTACAAGAAAAGTTACATAAAACAATATTCTCACAAGAAATTGACTCTTTAATTACTACCTAGGAGGCGAAACAAATGAAAATTTGTGAAAATTCTTTAAGGTTCTGACTCTTCTTGCAGAATTTGCTTGCCATTCCAATTTTTTATGAAGCATGTTGTTCCTTCATATAAATGGAAGAAATAATTAGTACTTGGTCAAAGAAAGACCATACTAAAATAGTGAGATAACATATATAAGCACATTATCACTTACCAGGATACTATTGAAATAGAGTGTTAGTTGATAACATGTAAGAAATTATGTGCATTATCGGTCTACATTGAGGATCTGAGTTGAGGCAAGCACAAGCAAGTTTAACAATGGATTTCAATGCATTTTCAACTTTTGGAGTGGGATACAAAATCCTTGGATCAAGAAACTCCACCAATTGTAGGTGTTCAATTGTCTGAGATGCTAGATGGGTGATGTAGTCTCCAGGATGCTTGCCTTTGATCACTTCCAATGCTAATACTCCAAAGCTATACACATCACACTTTTCAGTTACTTTTGTGGTGTAGGCAAGCTCTAAAAGATAGATAAGATACACTTGTATTAATTCATATAAAGTTTATGTAAGTATATGTCCTTGAATGCATACAGACTAAAGCTTGTATTACTAATTACCTGGTGCAATGTATCCATACGTGCCCACCATTGGACTTTGGGTGGAAGAGTCTATCTTGAGAAGTTTTGCCATCCCAAAATCTGAAACGCAAGCCTCATATTTCGAATTAAGCAAAATATTGTTGATCGAAATGTCTCGATGAACAATTGGTGGAGAACAATCATGATGCATGTAAGACAAAGCATGTGAAATGCCTTTAATGACATTCATTCTCTTGGGCCAATCCAATCTTTTCGCTTCTTTTTCATTACTCAAGATTTTACCCAAGCTGCCTTGTTCAAGGTAATCATACACCAAAAATGAGTGTTGGGCATTGGAGCAGAAACCAAGAAGATTCACAATGTTTCGATGTTTGATCATTGTCAAGGCCCTTATCTCATTTAGGAACCCACTGTGGGCTTCGGCTTCAGAAGAAGAATGAAGCCTTTTAACTGCAACTATGTTGTCCACTGAGAGTTCTGCTTTGAAAACCTTCCCATAACCTCCTTCTCCTATACAGAATGATGCATTAAACTCCTCTGTGGCTTCTAACACCTTTCTATACAATTCTTTCCCATTAAATGTGCATATTGAAAATATATTTCTATCCTCGCCATCTAAATTTTCATCCTTTGTGGTATTTCTTTTTATTTTCCTCTGATGGTATGATTTGGAAAGAATTCCTAAAAAAGCATAAGGAAGTAGAAATGTAGAAAGAAGAGGGAGTAAAATAATGAGAAGAAGTTTGTGCATGCTAATTTTAGCATGTTTTCCGTTTGAACGAGGACCTGGACATGGTCGTAACCCTGAAATATTCCCACACAATCCTTTATTCCCTTTTATATGCTCAAATGTGATGTTCACAAATAGTCCACAGCAAGGAAGAGGACCTTCCAAATTATTGAAAGAAAGGTCAATTAGCAATGAGGTTGGAAATTCTCCAAAAACTTTCGGAATGAGGCCAGTGAGGTTGTTGCAGGAGAGATTCAGCAATTCAAGGACCTGCATACTTCTTAATTCAGGTGGAATTTCTCCTTCGAAGAAATTATGACTCAAATCTAGTTGATTAAGGTTGATAAAAGTGGCCAACGAAGTTGGAATCTTTTCCTGCAAAAAGTTGTTGCTCAAGTTCAAGTAATGAAGTTGGCAACAGTCTCCCAAATTTATTGGCATTGACCCATTCAGAAAGTTGGAGGAAAGGTCAAGATATTGGAGCCTTTTCATAAGTCCTAATTCAAGAGGTATACCACCCGATAATCGGTTCTCTTTCAAATCTAGTCTAGTCATAGAACTCAATTTCCCAAATTCTTTGGGTATCTTCCCAACTAACTGATTTGAAGATAGATTAAGAACTTCCAAATTAATCAAGTCTCCGATTTCTGGGGGTATATTACCAGTGATGTAGTTATTTCCGATCAAAAGTGCTTGTAGGTTTTTGCATTTGCCCCAACTGCTTGAGACTTCACCATAGAATTTATTGTTGCTAAGCTCCATGTAAACCAAGTTTGGATAGACACCAAACATCTCTGACAAATTTCCTGTAAGTTGGTTGTTTCCAAATCGAGCTCTGAATAAACTCAAACAATTCTTCAAACTTCGGGGAATTTTTCCAACCAGTTTATTATTTGTCATAGTGAAATTTTCGAGCCTTCCATTTTGGCACAGTTGTTTCGGTAATGGGCCATGGAATTGGTTGCCAGAGATTTCAAATTTCCTCAAAATGGAGGGTATGAAGATAATTGCACCAGAAAGATGGTTGAAATTAAGATTCAAAATTGTCAAATTGGTTAAATTACCCAATTCTTTGGGTATCAAACCAGAAAGTTGATTCATGCCTAAATCAAGATCATTTAGAAATGTCAAATTGCCCAATTCTCTAGGAATGGAACCAGAAAGTTGATTTATGCCTAAATGAAGATCATTTAGAAATGTCAAATTGCCCAATTCTCTAGGAATGGAACCAGAAAGTTGATTAGTGTGCAAAAATAAAGTAGTCAAATTTCTCAAATTACCTAACTCTTTTGGAATTGAACCAGAAAGTTGATTTGTGCTTAATGAAAGATCGTTTAGGAGTGTCAAATTGCCCAAATCTTTAGGAATGGAACCAGAAAGTGTATTATTGAATAACCGCAAGGTAGTCAAAATTTTCAAATTACTCAACTCTTTTGGAATTGAACCAGAAATGTGATTTTTATCTAATACAAGAGTTTTGAGAAGTTTTAGACTCCCCAACTCTTTTGGAATTGAACCAGAAAGTTGATTTTTGCCTAATTCAAGATAGTTTAGGAGTGTCAAATTGCCCAATTCTTTAGGAATGGACCCAGAAAGTTGATTAGTATGCAAATATAAAGTAGACAAATTTCTCAAATTACCTATCTCTTTTGGAATTGAGCAGGAAAGTTGATTTGTGCCTAATGAAAGTATGTTTAGGAGTGTCAAATTGCCCAATTCTCTAGGAATGGAGCCAAAAAATTTATTTTTGAAAAGTTGCAAATCAGTCAATTTTTTCAAATTACCAAACTCTTTAGGAATTGAGTTCGACAGTTGATTTTTGCTTAATTCAAGATAGTTTAGGAGTGTCAAATTGCCCAATTCTTTAGGAATGGACCCGGAAAGTTGATTAGTATGCAAATATAAAATAGACAAATTTCTCAAATTACCTATCTCTTTTGGAATTGAGTAGGAAAGTTGATTTGTGCCTAATGAAAGTATGTTTAGGAGTGTCAAATTGCCCAATTCTCTAGGAATGGAACCAGAAAATTCATTTTTGAAAAGTCGCAAAACAATCAATTTTTTCAAATTACCTAACTCTTTAGGAATTGAGCTCGATAGTTGATTACTATGTAGGCATAGAAAAGTTAACTTGGTAAGGTTACCTACCTGTGGAGGCAATACACCAACGAACTTATTCAGACTCAAATCGAGATACTCAAGATTTGGAAGGTATGGAAAGGGAAATTTGTATAGTATTCCATGAATATTAGAATTTGTGAGGTTCAACCCCCGAACACTTCCACCAATATTGCATGAAACACCAAACCAATTACATGGGCTGGTTCTAGTTGTTTTAGTAGAATTGGTGTCATTGGGGAATTGAAGGTTCCAGGAAGAGAGGAGGGGATTGTTTTGGTTTGCGAAACTGGCTTTCCAACCGAGAAGAGCAGCTGCCTCTTGATCAGGAGAAGAGGGAACAGCCTCAAGAAAACACAAGGAAGTGAGTAATAGGAAGAAAGAAAATCGGAACGCAAATATTTCTGACGCAAACAAATCCATGGCTTCTTTTTATGTGTAGTCTGAAACTAGCGCCAAATGGTAGTATATATAAATAAAATCAGGATAGCATGTAAGAAGACTTGGGTTGACTCTGCAGGACACGTGACTCTTTGTAACGTTAATAGGTTTGAAGGCGATCTCTAAGTGAATTTGCATGCGGTTATGTTTATGAATTAAAGATTTTAAAAAATGGATTTCTGTAAATTAAATTAATCGTAGACAAATAAAAAAATAAAATTCTTAATTAGTCAAATAGCATAAAATAAAAGATTTTATTAAAGTGATTATCTCATTTATGTTATTGACTAAATGTCTCATTTTGAATGATCAAAACGTGTCATGTGTATTTTGACTTTTATTGTTTATCTTCCATCTTTATTTGTATTTGTAATGAGTAGTTGGACATTTGAATACTTAAATTAATGAAGTGGTAAATATGATTATATTTTTAAAATTCATTTATTTTGTGAGATGATATATTTAATTCGGAACAATTTAAACAAAATAGAAATAGAAACATTTAAATTTAAACGAAAGGAGTATAAAATTTTGTATATTTTGAAAGAATCTTTCACCCCTTAAAATACTGCCTGTTGCAAAAAAATTCGTAAGTCTGATCTTTAACATTTTTGGGCATATAGAAAAAGGTTTCTTGATAACCATACTATAGATATATTTGTACTTATCATGAATCATATGTGAGTTTTTTCCCAACTTCTTTCATTCTTAAATCTCATTTCAAAGAACATTTAAGAAGCAGACTTTTGTTCTAGCATTCTTCGTATTTACTACTTCTTTTTTGAAATAGATAACTTTTTGGAGGTAGACTTTTGTCCTAAAATACTATATGACTTTTTAATTTTATACTTTCAAGAACATTGATTAATGAATTTTTAACATTATCCTATTTATTTCCCATCGAGGCTATTGGTCAGTTTGATCCCTCATCTTTAGATCAAATTATATTTTGATCATATATATATGGTCGAACTTGTCACGCGACTGGTACAAGAAAAGTTTAAAGAAGAAATATGTCAAACTCAACCTTCCCGCTAACAATATAATTAATATATATAATTACCATATAGTAGAAAATAATTAGAAATTAAGTCTTTATTTTATATACTCCCTCCGTTTGAAATTGAATATCTAATTTTAACTTAATTAACTTAGTTCTTTTTAAATCAATAATATCAATTTCTTAATAAAATTTTAACTAATTAAGAAAATAAGACATTTATTTACAGACAACTCAAAAAAAATGTGAATATTTAATTTTGAATGGATGGAGCAGTATTTGATAATTTCTTGAATACACTAACAACAATATCATTGGTTGATCAAGTTTGCGATAAATTACCTGATCTATATACAAGCACAACACCAATATAGGGATTAAATTTCGATTGACTAAACAATTACAAAAATGATATTGGAAAGAAACAGTAACGAGAATCGAAGTGAACTTTTAACTGTTATGAGATTAAATGAGTTTGTAAAAGAAATTTATACCGACGAACCAACGTACGAACTGAGTCGGAAATATGATAGATGGCGGAAATCAAAGACTTGGAAGGAAGTCTTTGATGATAATTCGTTGGCTGTCATGAAAGAAGTAGGCTGTCTTTGAAAGAAATATGATAACGAAATTGATAAGAAATACTAAAGAAGACTTCAAGTTTTTCTAGTCTCTGCGATGTCTTTGTAGTTCTAGGCATGAATACGCAGTTAATAATGCTTAGAAGAAGACACGCAACTTGATGCTTGGATATATATGTGCTCTGTCTGTCTGTATTGCCTTAGCCCATGGGTATATGACCCGTGGAAGACTTTGGACCATTAATGATGCACCGAGATTCTTTTACGTGTTGTTTGGTTTAAGAGAATAGCAATTCTATTCCAAATAAATCCCAAAAAATTGCTATATTTTATTACGTTGATTTTTTTCTTTTACATTCAAGATTGCAATTAATGTGAATGCCTATTTCTTCTTCAATCGGGAATAGATATTCCTTTTGTTCCTTCGAGAATAGTCCAGTGAATGGAATGGTGAACATGAAAACCAAAAGTTATGAGTTTGAATCTCATCAATATCATCGTGGATTGAGCCAGTCTGCCAGGGATGGCTTGCCTCCTTGTAGGCCTTTGCCGGTTAGGGTCACGGGACCCGGTTCACACAGAGTGCATCCTAATATCAAGAATTAGAAAAAAAATCTCTAACTTCTTGTCTACAAATTCTCTTTAATGTATATATATTTTTATTTTATATACATATATATGTTAAACAATTTTCTTTATTCTGAACTGTTTATTAAAATTATCGTATAATGCTTTTTTTTAAAAAAGTAAATCTTGGAAATCTTTTTTATTATTATTTAGATATGGATATTCATTAAATTTAAAATTTTTGTGAAAAAAATATAAATACGATAATAAAATGAAAAATAAATAAAGAAGATTTAACTTTTTACTCATTAATCATTTTTCTATTAAGTCAACAACATGTAAAAGTTATAAATCCAAAAATTTAAAATTTTCTTTATTTAAATGAAAAATAAATAAAGAATAGGTTATCAAAATCTCAATTTTATTCCCTATGTATTCCATTTACTATCAATTCTATGCCTTGTCAAATAATCCGTTCCAACCAACTAAACTTATCACTAAGGATAATCAGATAACTTAGGGTTGGTTTGCAGAAAATATCTGTACAATAAATGGACCTTCAATTATTAAAACCAGTGATATTTTTGTCTTTTAATTTTTTTTCCCCCATTCTTCTTCCATTCAACTCTTAGAAAATGAAGGAGTTCAAAGTTTTGAAGTTGTGATTTGAAGAGTTCTTCTAATTAACCAGTTAGTTGACGGAGTTCAAACTTTTTTCTAATAGCATAACTATATAAATATAAATTTATATATATATATTTATATATTTTAGTTGGACTATTTAACTTTCAAGCATGTTAACTTAACCAAGGATGGACGTTGTCACTCTTGAGGGTGGGCATAATTATTATTAATTTTTTTAAACTCACTACTGTAATTTTAAGTGTATCTTTTATATAATGTGTTTTTCCCACCCTAAAAATATGATAAATAAAATGGGTCGGAAATATGATAGATTTCTGAAATCAAAGACTTGGAAGTCTTTGATGACAATTCGAGAGCTGTCTTGAAAGAAATAGGCTGTCTTTGAAAGAAATATGATAACAAAATTGATAAGAAATACTAAAGAAGACTTCAAGTTTTTGTAGTCTTCCCTATTGTCTTTTGTAGTTCTAGGTATGAATATGCAGTTAATAATGCTTAGAAGAAGACATGCAACTTGATGCTTGGATATATATGTGCTCTGTCTATATTCTTTTACGTGTCGTTCGGTTCAAGAGAATTGCAATTCTATTCCAAATAAATTCCAAAAAAATTGCTATACTTTTATTTCATTCATGTAAAACTTAACACAATGTAGGTTTACCTCCTCGTGGTCCTACAGCTAGGGTCACGAGATATGGTTCACTTGAAGCGTATCTACAAATAAATGTCGTAGACTTTCACATTAATCCAAGAATTAAATATTCATTTTTAAAACTTAGAAATAATTGGTCCTATTATCAAGAATTAGAAAAGAGTATCTTACTTCTTGCCTAAAAATTCTCATTATATATATAATTCTCATTAAGAATTAGAAAAGATTATCTAATTTTTGGTTTCATTGCATCCTGAGGGATTGTCTTCAATAGTTGAAAGTTTCAACCTCTCATAAATAATTGATTTAAAGGTACGTAGTTTTGAGTCTTTGTCCTTATAATTAAAGAATACAGGTTTTAGTCTTTGTAGTACTACGTAGTACGTACTATATAAGTGGTTACCATTTAATGACAACATTTTTTTCATCAAATTAATTAATTATATATAGAATGTTGGAATAAGTCTAAATTTTAATAAAATTTATCGGGTAATAAAATCTGAAAATCATGAAATTAGTTTTGGCAAATTAATTAGTTTCTCTCTGTTGGGGTCTCGTCTTTTAACAGGGTAGATGGGAGTTAATAGAATTTGCCAACTCATTAATTATTACTCAAAATTAAAGTCTTTCAATGCTTCCTTGACGGTAGACTTTATTCCAAGACACTAAATTCTTATTCATAGATGATATATAAACCACGGTATCTTTTTGTCCTTCACAATTAGGTGATGCAAACGAGTCAAGTCAATTTCAGACTACATAAGTTGAGTTTGAGTTGACTCGACTCAAGGTTGAATTACTTGGAGCTCGAACCATTTACGATCATCTCAAAACTCATAGGTTAGAACCTACTAATTATATAATATATTTTATATGTAGTATTATTTAAACTATAAATAATTATATAAATATTTTAGTATTAATTATTTCAGAAATATTACTCTTTGCATCATAATTGAATGTTCCATTTTGACTTGAATAAATTTTAAGAAAATGATTTGACTTAGTTCATTTTACACGTAACAATATGAAATTTTTTTTATGAAAATTTTAACTATTTTAGAAAATGAGACATTTATTTCTAGACAACTCAGAATGGAAATGTAGACATTCAATTCCAGACAAAGAGAGGATATTTTAAATACCTTTTAAGCTTATAATCAAAGTGGCCCCTCATGTCTGGACTAAAACATTATTAGATCCTTAATATTTATTTTCAACCATTTCATCCCTTTACATGTGACCATAAGTAACCTTCCAAACCATTACAAATGTTGCAATAATCATTTGAGCAAATCATTCCACTCCACTCCACATAATCATTTGAGCAAATCATGGAGAGTGTGTATGGAGCGGTCTATAAGTTTGGTCAATTTACTTTTAACTTTTTGAACTAGGTAGAAATATTTATTTAATCATTGTATTTGATCTATTTTTTGGTTATTTGTAGGCCTTGATCCACAACTATTGAAATAATCTTAATAAAAAAAGATATTCAATTTTAAAAATTACTAAGTATGAGTATATATTTTTAAATATGAGAAAAAAAATACTTGTCTTAGCAAAAATATTTTGTGAAGTATTTATTTTTAGAGCGCTAAGCAGTCTTATATGAAATATTAAATACTCCCTCAATTCGAAATTGAATATCCCATTTTGACATGCACAAATTTTAAGAAAATGAGTTGACATAGTTCATTTTACACTTAACAATATTAATTTCTTAAAAAAATTTTAACTAATTTAGGAAATGAGACATTCATTTCTGAATAACTCAAAATGAAAATATGGCCATTCAATTTTGGACGGATTGAGTACATTTTATTTGTCATCCTAAATGCTGAAAAGACCGTCTTAATTGGTTAAGCTTTCAATGGATCATACGTGATATTTGGGGCTTGTAGTATAATATATAACATGTTCCAAGAACATGCAAAGAAGGATGCCTCTGGAATTAGACTTAGTACTGTAAAACAACAGTATATAAAGTGGCTCGGATGAAAAAAAAAAAAAAAAAGGGAATAGTTGAAGAAACAATTCTCAAAACAGAGATTTTCTAAAACTATTTAATGGAATACAGAAATGACAAGAAACTGTTTGTAAGGTCTAGTTTATAACTAAAAGCACAACACACTACAACATTTTAGACCTCTAGGAATGGACAAAAAATGTGGTAAGAATTATAAGAACCGTTCCATAGTCTACAGTTACCAAAAGTTTTGGGAACGGTTTTGTACTTATGGCCTCAATTTCTGGAAATTGTGGCAAGAAAACTCTTTTGAAACGTGTTTCCGAGGAATCTATGGGAACGGTTTTACACTGTGGATCGATATTGGAACACAAATAAAACATGGCTAGAAATTTTTAGGAACGATTATAAAACCGTTCCCAGAAATAAATAAAAAAGGGAAAAGAAATAAAATTATCAAAACTATATACGAGCAATAAAAATTCATAAGAAAAACTCAACTTATATAATAATCAAAGGTTTTCTTAATTAAATATGAGCAAATAATGGTTTTACAATTAGCGTTATAATTAATACATAAAACTTATAAAATCAGACATAACCTTCTAAGATATGTCCAATATTACAAAATAATGCATCAGTAGAATAGAAAACGATAATACCATTATTTCATTGTCAGTTACACTGCAAAATAACCACAAAAGCCACAAATTCAAGTCGGAGTTAACACAATTAAATAAATAACTTGTATGTGATCGGAAATTCAAGCCGGAAAAGATCAACCCAAGAAAATAAATAAAATTAATGGAGAAATGGAGAGAGTGCAAGAACCTGATAGAAGCTGGAAATCAGAAATGAATCAAAAGGCTATAAAGAGAAATATTATTACACTAGTCAGTTGATGCCATAAATACCATTTATAGTATTTGCACGTGAACAAAATCTCTGCTTGTGTAAGAAATTTAGATAGGGAACACAAAGGAACAACAAAAAATTAATAGAATTGTTTTGCTTTAACTATCTTTATAACCAGTGAAAATTTAAGAAGCAAAAAGTCAAAAAAGCTAACTCAGTATGCAAGAGGTGTGCAGATTTAGAGATTCAGTGGGCTTAGACATTATCACACTTTATCTTGTTTATCTTAGTTCGATGATAAAACACTACAAGAAAGCTAAATTTCTAAAACTTAGCTTCAATTCCATCAAGATGTTAACTCCCAAGGATCTCGAGGCATTAAAAAGAAGCATACTCATCTCTCTATCTCATCCTTCCTAAAGAGTTTTAGAAGAAAATGGAAGTAGGAATTATGCATCCAAAGGGTCTGATTTTGCTAAAGAGACACAAAGCATGATTACCTTGCCGAGTGTGTTTGTTGATAAAGGAGCAGTGACCATAATATGGAATTCTGGTCCGAAATTTCATACCCAATCAAGATAAGAGACTTATTACAAGCTTCAATTGAAACAAGAAGCTATCCTACCCATTTTCTACAAGCACTTATTGCAGGATATCAAGGTGTTCAAACAATAAATTTAACATCTAGTAATATTCTGTAGAGTTCTGTTCTACTTTAAAATAACAGGCCAAGATGCATGTGAGCAATAATACTACATAGATCAGCAGCTCACTAATAGTAACCAATGGCCTGCTCTAGGTGACATATTTTTATCGTCTCCAAATATATATCTCTTTGTATCTTCATCTATATTTTGCCAAAATCTAAGAACACTATTAACTAAACTTCTTTCAATAAAATGTTTTAGTTATTTTTTTGATCCATCTTATTAACAGTTACAGCTATTCTTAGTATTGTTTCCCATTTATCTATTCCTTCTTCAATATTACTGACACAATCTAAATCCAAATAAATTCCAAATGGATTAATTGATTCATTTTTCATACTTCCCAAAGGTGTATCCATTTTAATGCTAGAATTAACTAATGCATAACCTCTGGTTGGTTTATCAAAACTTGTCCTTCTAATAGATGGTTGACTAGTACTTGTACCAGGAATATCGATTATATTTAGGTTCCATATATTTTTAGTTTTTATGTTATGATCAGATTTTATATTTATAAAATTATTATCTCCTTGTAAAGTTCAATCTCCTATCTTAGTAATTAGATTATCTACATCATATATCTCATTTTCTGAATCTAAGTTTACCATTTTATATCATTTCCACCATATCCTTTCGGTATTTTTATTTTTTCTAAATGTTTACTAATCTGATTTTTGTTACCTATCTTATATGTTTTTGGAAATTTTTTATTATCAATTATCTTTTTAATCTCTTGTAATTCTTTTAATATTTTTTATCATTTAATTCTTTTAATATTGCTTTTTGAATTTCTATTATATCTTTATCTATTTTTAATGAACAATCTTATTCTTTAATCTTTTTTTATATTCATCCATTTCAATGAACTTCACTATAGTGCTTAGTTAGCTTTTTACTTGTTATGCTTTTAAGCTCATCCATGTCATCCATTGTTCTTCAATGTGCCATTGGATTGACTTTATCGTTTCTTCTATTGCACCTATAATTCGTAAATAATTAAATCTGTATTCCTAGTATTCTCTTATTGATTCACAGTCTGCAACCTTTATATCAATTTCTTTTATTTTGAAAAATATCTTATCACAAATTTCACAATCCATTACAATCAATATGATCTATAACCCCAATCACTATCATCTATTAAGTGTTCATCATTATAGAGTCTAATATCATTATCATTTTGATTTAAATCTTCTATATTTGTAACTTCATTAAAATATATGTCTAAGTTTTCATCTATTACTTCTATTTTTATATCTATATTTTCAATAATAAGTGTGGCTCTGATACCAAAATAGTGGGTAGGATCTTGCCGATTCAAAATCATTAGATTTCTTACCATACCGTTTTGTTTAATAATCAAATGAGCGATATCAGCACTAATAAATATTATCTCAATAATTATCATTTAAAATAATTAAGCAGATCGAATTTAAAATAGATAAAATCTCGATTTTCATTATTTAATCTTAATTTAATAAATTCTCTATACCAATACTTTTTATGCTCTTTATATGACCTTTTAGCTTTATCCCAAATAAGACATACTAATTGCAAAGATTCTCTATCTACAATAAAAAGTTTTGAAGCAATTAATTCTAACAAATCTAATTCAAAATAACTTCTTTCAAATTCTATCATTATTCACATCAAGTTATATATATTCTATCTTGACATAAAAAAATTATTAATTAAAATATCAAAAGGTCCCATATGATTCCATACCTTTTATTTTCGCTTTGACCAAAATTTCTCCGTGTATTCAAAGAGTCTTTTATCGAGCATTCCAGTTCCAACCTTACATCAGTAAGGTAACTATCCTTGTTGCTCCTTCAAAGAAATTCAGCACAGCCTAAATTTATTTTCTACCTCTAGACATAAGAAGATTGAGATAGAAATGTTTAGGGTCTTGTGAATACAAATTAAGAAGATTCTTTATATTCAAGAGAGTATATATATAACTGAAGATAATAAGAAAGACTTTTTATTTATTCATGTATCTAATATTTTACAAAAAACAAAAAACCTTTACAGAGAACTATTGCACTCAAATACTTAAAAGACTTACAAACTTTCTTTCTAAATTTTCAAAATCCAAACTAAGACTCATTATCCCTAAGACTATAATGTCCCCTCTTTATACAAACTACCGGACCTTAAACCCGGATTTCAAACACAAACTATAGCAGATTTAAAAAATAATGAAATCCATCTAAAAACAAAATGACCGACAAAGGACAGTAATACAAAAAGTAAATGGCTGACAAAAGTACAATAATCAAACTATTTTCAATCATCTTTTACTAAGTCATGTCTGTTCTAATCTTCTTCAATCTGATTTTACTTTATCTTTTCATGTAGAGCAAGCAAAACACGTCCCCTTTTTCATGTTGCCTTAGTTGGCATAATTTTTCTTGTGCCTGAGGACTTGATTTGATGCTTCCATTATCCAGTAACTTCATCTTTGTCTTCAAAAATCTATCTGCAAAAGGTGGGGTCACTCCAGCTGTAGCAACCATGACAGAAGCATATATCTTTTTCCCTCCATAACTGCAGAATCCTTTCTTGAAACAATTATCCATCCCTTGCAAAAGTATTCTAATTCCAGTAGGTCTTCTATAATGAATGTCTTTTTCTTCGAACCGAATAAAATCTTTTCTCTAAGTAGATGTAGCAATAACAAAGGATTCGGCTTTGCCCAGTTGAATCAAATGATAGGAAGTATATCTTTCTTCTTTGTAAAAATCAGGACCGACTAATAAAAACTTAGAACTAAAACATCTCTGGGAGATATAGTAGGATTGTTTAGATAACAATCTTTAACTCCGTCTTTAACCCAGAAAGGTAGAGCACCAATTTCTAGAAAATCTGGTGATGACATAAAAATAGAGTTTATGTCTCCATAATCGTACCATTATCTAATTTCCTTCGGATCTGCATCTTGTAAATAATTTATTCTAGGATATATCCAAGAAAAATTAACAACTCTTATATCAGTATCTTCTAGAGAGTACAGTTCTCTCATCATCATATTTTGATTCTTTACTGCTGGCAGAATAGTATCAAATTTTCTTATTGGAATATCAGAAGTAATTTTTGTCCGCTGAGAATGTAGAGAATTACTTTCTTATTAACGTTTATCTGATAGTTCTGCAATCATAGTCTCTTTTGGTGTTGAATCTTCTTCTTCAATCCTTTTTAATTCAATCTTATTTAAAAAATTGTTAGTAATATCTTTGGCTACTGAATAATTCCAAATCTTTACAGTAATCATAGAGCATTCTGCTAATAATAGACTTTTGACTTCAGTGGTATTGCTAGTAAAACATTATGCTAAGTGGATATAACTTGTTTATCCATTTCATCAATCATATCAAGAATCTTTTTCATAAACTTGGGCATCTCTAGTGAGAAAATCTCCTAAAATATTTTTGCCAGATTTTCTAATTTCAATATCAAAAGAATATTCAGATAATAACATTTGTCATCTAATATATCTTTTATACTCAGGTTTAAAAGGTAGATTGTTTTGAATAAAAGCCTTAACTTGTGTATTGTCTGTTCATAATTTGAACCTCTTAGGAAGTAGAAAATAATAAAGCTTTTGGCAACTTTTCACTACTGCTAAGAGTTCTTTTTCATTAATATGGTATCTAGTTTGGGTTTCAAAAAATGTTCCTGAACAATATCTACAAATATTTTATTTAGTTGAATCTATCTTTAAAACTCCACTCCATCCACATGCAGATGCATCAGTTTCTAGAATTAAGTTATCACTATCTTTAGGTAATTGTAATTTAGATAAATATTTACATTTTTCTTTTATCTATTTTACTTTATCCTCTAGATATTTATTGAATTCGAATATTTTCGTTGCGATTATATATTTTCGCTCTCCCTTCTCTCTAAACATCTTTAAAACTTTTCGCCATCACGCAAGATGGCGGCCGCCGCGCCGCCAGACACTTCCAACTCTCCGGAGGCCGCCCCTCCATTTGGAAAGGTTTCATTCTCTTCTCTCTTCAAGGGGCAACCCAGTAGTTCCAGTGAAATCCATCCAATTGCCCCGCTAAAGGTCTCATAACAGTTTAAAGGCGAACCAGCTTTCTTCTTCTCTAAAGAGGAAGTCGACACCCTTTCTGCTCCCTTCAAACTCTCACTGGTTGGGACGTTTTCATATGGGAAGCCATCTCTTGACAATATCTGTAAAGCATTCTTGATGATCGGACTTAAAGGCAGCTGCACAATCGGGTTGCTAGGTGCAAGGCATATCCTCATACGAGTTTCCCATGAAGAAGATTATTGCCGTCTATGGTTAAAAGGCGTATGGATGCTGAACGGAATTCCGATGCGAGTGTTAAAATGGACGAATTTATAAGAAATTAAATGATAATACTATTTTGGCAAACATATTTTCTAAATTTGAAGTTAATATTACCTAAGAACTTACATAAAATTAATGGAGAAGTGGAGAGAAGCTGGAAATCAGAAATGAATCAAAAGCCAATAAAGGGAAATATTATTACACAAGTCAGTTCACGCCATGAATTCCATTTAAAGTATTTGCAAGTGAACAAAATCTTCGCTTGTGTAAGAAATTTAGAGAGGGAAGCCTCCCTACACCTGCATCCGTTAATCTTGAGGGCCATGTCTATCAAAATATGAGATTGCAAATGATAAAATAAGAAGTGACGAGCTTGTGAAAGTTGCAAATTCTAATCGTATTAAGCCTATTTACATTGGCACTGGTTCTTGCAAAATGTATCTAACTTTATGTGTAAGGGTGTAAAAGTGTCAATCCAGTTTTCTAGTTGGACCTAGCCTGACTCAAGCTTGAATCACTCTGAGCTCAAGCCATTTTGAAGCTCATGAGTCATTATAATTTAATCTTTATATAATACTCCCTCCATCCCTATTTACAAGTAATTGACAATCATTTTATCATAATTAAGGTAACATATTTTTCCTAAAATGCTCATATTTATAATTCTAATCAAACTAATAATAGTGACTAGGAAAAAGAGAGAGAGAGTTAGGGTAATATGATAAAAAATTAATAAAATATCTATAAATTAACAACAATGACTTATAATTATTGATAAGAAAAGTGAATTAAAGTGATTTATAAATAAAGATGGAAATATTTTACAGAGTTTTATTTAAATTATAAATAGTTATATAAATACTTTTAATAATAATAAATATATATTAAAAATACTATCTATTAAATATATTTTTTTTAAAAAAAAATATAGGTCAAAAATTGAAAATAATATTTTCAAGTTGAGTCGAGCTGAGCTCAAGCCTCATGTTTCTGAAATTTTATCTGAAATAAACTGAAACAGATATTAACTGAAATAGTATTATTCAATTGGTCAGAAATAGATATTAACTGAAATTTTGCTGAGCTAAATTCATGTTTTTGGCCAAGCTAAATCCATTTGTTGCTGAGTCAAAAATTGAAATTTAGCTCAACAAGATTTTAATTAATATCTGTTTCTGACCAATTGAATGACATAATACTGAATTTGCCCCTTTTAATTTGTTCAGGTGGTTGTTGACTTAGTGTTTTAAAAAAAATACTATTAGAATGATCAAATTGTCGATTGATAATTTGTTTGATCACCAACACAGCAAAAAAGAATTAAGTTAAGGATGAAAGTGTAAAATTGATCAAAAGTTAGATTCTTAAATGTCCAATTATTCAATAAAATATATATATATATATGTATATATATATTAAAAATACTAATATATATATATTAAAAATACTATCTATTAAATATATTTTTTTAAAAAAATAAAGGTCAAAAATTAAAAATAAATTGAAAATAAAATTTTCAAGTTGAGTTCCGCGTTCAAGCCTCGACGTAACTGGAGCTCAAGCTCAATTCTTTTAGTTAAACTTTTCTCTGCTTGATTGACAGCTATTTAAGTGAAATAATTGAGATGCATCACTCAAAAATGAGAAGAAAAAAAAAAGGGGGCATTTCGCTTTTTATAGTAATGAAGTCTTCTGTGTTCAACGAAGCGTAGAAAGACTTCCATTTTGAATAATAAAGAGCTGACCTATTTAATTAACTCCCACTATCCTAATAAAGGACCAGGCCACCCGCCTTCGTCATCAATCTGCGCATGTCCCTTATTAAAATTTATAGTAGACTTTATTCTATGATTCTATCATTTATATGAAATAAATGTTGTCAATTAAATTACAACCCTTTAGTCGTGTTGAAATTTTTGTATCCCCTTATCTACATCCCTTGGAATTTCATTCAATTGAGCTTATTGAGACAGTATCTCTTGTACCTTTTCTTTTTCTTATCAAAAAATGGAAAAAAAGGATTATCTCAAATTAACTACAAAGTATTTGTGTCTCCCCCCGGCCCCCCCAATTCCACTTTTTTTTTTTCTTTTTTCAAAACCTCCTAAGAGATAGCACTTTAGTAGCAGTAGTTAAGCTGTAAAATAAAAGCAGTATAAGAAAAATAAAAGATAGCATTATACCGTGTCTAACTGCAAGGTAACTATCTATATTATAAATTAATAATCCGTCTCCAACTCATAAAAAAAAAAAAAAAAATCAAAGATTAAAACGTGTACTGTTTAACTATATATAAAGAAAAAGACTCAAAACTACTTTGAAAATTGATCTCTTTATACTTTGAACCAATCATTTATTTCTGACAGGCTGAAACTTTCAACTATTAAAAGAACAGAGTATGATATTTGAAGACAATCCCTCAGGATGGAATGAACAAGCACCTTAGCCTCTTCTTATATATAGTACGATCAGTTCGTGCCGTTTTCATCACTAGTTAAAGAAAAACAGAAAGAAACATTAATGGATCTGTTCGCTTCAGAAAATTTCGCCTTCCGTCTTCGTTTGTTCCTATTGCTCACTTCCTTGTGTTTTCTTGAGGGTGTTTCCTCTTCTCCTCAAGAAGCAGCAGCTCTTCTCAATTGGAAAGCCAGTTTCGCAAACCATAACAATCCCATCCTCTCTTCCTGGAACCTTCAATTCCTCAATGGCACCAATTCTACAAAAACAATCGGAACCAGCCCATGTACTTGGTTTGTTGTTTCATGCAATATTGGTGGAAGTGTTCTGGGGTTGAACCTCACCAATTCTAATATTCATGGTACACTCTACAAATTTCCCTTTTCATGCCTTCGAAATCTTGAATATCTCGATTTGAGCCTAAATAAGTTCAATGGTGTATTGCGCAACGGGTAGGTAACCTCACAAAGTTAACTCTTTTGTACCTATATAATAATAGACTTTCTAGCTACATTCCCAATGAGTTGGGAAATTTGACAAATTTGACTGCTTTGTTACTTTACAATAATACATTTTCTGGATTTATTCCTAAAGAATTGGGTAACCTCAAACTCCTAAATGATCTTGAATTAGATAGGAATGGACTCTTTGGTTCCATATCCAAAGAACTGGGGAATTTAAAACTTCTCAATACTCTTGAATTAGAAATTAATCAACTTTCTGGGTCAATTCCTAAAGAGTTTGACACACTTAAATGATCTTGAATTAGTTAAAAATCAACTTTTTGGTTCAATACCCAAAGATTTGGGTTGTCTAAAACTTCTCAACACTCTGGCATTAGAAATTAATCAACTTTCTGGATCAATTCCTAGAGTTTGGTAATTTGAGAGGTTTGAAAGCTTTGTATCTATATAGAAATAAACCTTTTGGTTTAATTCCCAATGAATTGGCAAATTTGACACTCCTCAATGATCTTGAATTAAGCCATAATCAACTTTTTGGTCCCATACCCAAAGAGTTGGGGAGTTTGAAGCTTCTCAACACTCTTGAATTCGACAACAAACAATTTTATGGTTCACTTCCAAAAGAGTTGGGTAATTTGACAAATCTAGTTGCCTTGTGGGTTTATACTAATACACTTTCTGGTTTCATTCCTAGAGAATTAGGTAACTTGACATTTCTAAATTACCTTGAATTAGATAGAAATCAACTTTTCGGTTCCATACCCAAAGAATTGGGGAATTTGAGGCTTCTCAATACTCTTGAATTAGAGATTAATCAACTTTCTAGTTCAATTCCTAAAGAGTTTGGTAATTTTAGAAATTTGGCTACTTTGTATTTGTATAGTAATAAACTTTCTGGTTTGATTCCTAAAGAATTAGGAAATTTTACACACTTAAATGATCTTCACTTAGCTAAAAATCAACTTTTTGGTTCAATCCCCAAAGAGTTGGGGAGTCAAAAACTTCTCAACACTCTGGCATTAGAAATTAATCAACTTTGTGGATCAATTCCTAAAGAGTTCGGTAATTTGAGAGGCTTGAAAGCTTTGTATCTATATAGAAATAAATTTTTTTGTTTAATTCCCAAAGAATTGGCAAATTTGACACTCCTCAATGATCTTGAATTAAGCCATAATCAACTTTTTGGTCCCATACCCAAAGAGTTGGGGAGTTTGAAGCTTCTCAACACTCTTGAATTCGACAACAAACAATTTTATGGTTCACTTCCAAAAGAGTTGGGTAATTTGACAAATCTAGTTGCCTTGTGGGTTTATACTAATACACTTTCTGGTTTCATTCCTAGAGAATTAGGTAACTTGACATTTCTAAATTACCTTGAATTAGATAGAAATCAACTTTTCGGTTCCATACCCAAAGAATTGGGGAATTTGAGGCTTCTCAACACTCTCGAATTAGAGGTTAATCAACTTTCTGGTTCAATTCTAAAAGAGTTGGGTAATTTGAAAATTTTGACTTCTTTTAAACTTTCTCAAAATCAACTTTATGGGCCCATCCCGGAGGAATTGGTTCATCTCAAGCTCCTTATTGATCTTGAATTAGATTATAATCAACTTAGTGGTTTGATACCTAGATCACTAAGTGATTTGACTAACTTAACTATTTTATACCTAACTTCTAATGAACTTTCTGGTGCCATTCCTATTTCATCTGCTGTTTTGATCGAATTTGAAATCAATTACAACCAATTCCATGGCCCATTACCCAAAAAACTATGTCAAAATGGAAGGCTTGAAAATTTCACGGTGAACGCTAATAAATTGGTAGGAATAATTCCAAGAAGTTTGAAGAATTGTTTGAGTTTGTTCAGAGTTCAATTTGAAAACAACCAGCTTACAGGAAATTTGTTAGAAATGTTCGGGGTCTATCCAAACTTGGATTACATGGGGCTTAGCAACAATAAATTCTATGGTGAACTCTCTAGCAATTGGGGAAAATGCAATAACTTGACAACACTTTTGATTGCTAATAACTATATCACAGGTCCCATACCTCCTGAACTTGGAGATTCAACCCGGTTGGAAGTGCTTGATCTTTCTTCGAAGCAGTTAGTAGGGGAGACGCCCAAAGAATTTAGAAAACTAATTTCTATGCTAAAACTAGATTTGAGGGAGAACCAAATTTCAGGTGGTATACCTTGTGAATTGGGACTTCTGAAAAAGCTACTTTATCTTGACCTTTCTTCAAACTCCTTGCAAGGGTCTATGCCAGAAAATTTTTGTGATTGTCGTCAACTTTATTACTTGAACTTGAGTTATAACCTTCTAAGCCAGAAGATTCCAAGGCAGTTGGGTACCTTAGTGAATCTTAATAAACTGGATCTGAGTAAAAAAATTTTTAAAGGAGAAATACCATCTGAATTAAGTGGTTTGCAATTTCTGTTATTTCTAAATCTCTCTCACAACACCCTTATTGGGCTGATTCCAAAAGCTTTGGAAGGATTGCCAGCCTCATCGCTTATTGACCTATCTTTTAATAATTTGGAAGGCCCTGTTCCTCGTCGTGGTCCATTTATGAATATTACACTTGAACAATTACAGGGGAATAATGGTTTATGTGGCAATATTTTCGGGTTACCACCTTGCCCAAGTCCTTCTTCCATGGGAAAACATGGAAAAGCAAAATGGCAGAAACTTGTTTTGATTATTTTACTCCCAATTTTTGGAGCAATAGTGTTTTGTTGTACTATTTTGGGACTCCTCATTTCATGCTATCAAAGGAAAACAAATAGAAATATTGTTCGTGTGGAGTAGGATGGGAAATTTATTTTCCATATGCACATTTGATGGCAAAGAATTGTATGAAAAAGTGTTAGGAGCCACAGAGGAGTTTAGTGAATCATTCTGCATAGGAGAAGGAGGTTATGGAAAGGTTTTCAAAGTAGAACTCTCACTGGACAAGTTAGTTGCAGTTAAGAAGCTTCATTCACCTTCTGAGGAAGAAGATCACAATGGGTTCTTGAACAAGATAAGGGCCTTGACAATGATCAAGCACCGAAACATAGTGAAACTTCTTGGTTTCTGCTCCAGTGCTCATATCTCATTTTTGGTATATGATTACCTTGAACGTGGTAACCTAAACAAACTTTTGAATAGGGAAGAAGAAGCAAAGAGATTGGATTGGCTAAAGAGAGTGAATTTAATTAGAGGCATTTCATATGACATGCATCATGATTGTTCTGCACCATTGTTCATCGAGACATTTCAAGCAACAATATTTTACTTGATTCAAAATATGAGGCCCATATTTTAGATTTTGGGACAGCAGAACTCCTCAAGATTGACTCTTCCACCCAAGGTGTAGTGGTGGGCACATATGGATACATTGCACCAGGTAATTATTAATACAAGTTCACTTCATCAAAATTCATGTATATAAACCTAAATCCTATATGAAATACAAGTATAATTTATCTCTTGTAGAGCTTGCCTTCACCACAAGAGTAACTGAAAAGTGTGACGTGTATAGTTTTGGAGTCTTAGCATTGGATGTAATCAAAGGCAAGCATCCTGGAGACTACATCACCCATCTAGCATCTCAGACAGCTGAAAACCTACAATTGAAGGAGTTGCTTGATCCAAGGCTTTTGTATCCCACTCCACAGGTTGAAAATATTCTAAAATTCGTTGCTAAACTTGACCGTGCTTGCCTCAATTCAGATTCTCAGTCTAGACCAACAATGCGCATTGTTTCTGACGTGTTATCAACTGGCACTCTTTTTCAGCAGTGTCATGGTAAGTGATAATAAGGTTATGTATGTTATCATTGTTTTAGCCCGAGCTTTCTTTGACCAAGTATTAATTATTTTTTCTATTTATTTGAAGGAACATCTTTCTTCGTAAACGAAGAGAACGACAAGCAAAATTCGAAAGAAGAGTCAACCTGAAAGAATTTTCCAAAATTGTCATTTGTATTTCTTCCTAGGTTGTAATTAATAAATTAATTTCTTCTGAGAATGTTTATGATATTTTATGTCACCTTTTTGTACTCTTTCCATAGGAGTATCTTTTTTATGTTATTTTTAATATCATGTGAAAGTGATATATTTTTTATTCCATTTTGAACACATTAGTTGTTTTTATTTCTACTACTTTTAACTGTATAAAGGTTTGTGTTTGTGCCACAATTAGAAAAAAAGGTTGAACCATCAATTAGATCATTAAAAGTTGTATTTTTTTTTTTTCAATTTAATCATTTAACTTTAAAACGGGTCAATTTAATTATTTAATTTTGTGAATTTTGAACAATTTAACTTTATTAGATTTGAGAATTTAGTCGTTCAACTATATGAGTTTGTCAATTTAACCATTCAATTGTGTCAAATTCACAATTGACACATTTTTAACATATTTTATATATTAAAACCTAAAAAGATAAACTAAACTATAAGGAACTTCATCTTTTAGAGACAAGTATTAGATTTCTATTAATATAACGAAAAACAATAATGGGAGATCTCGAGCCAAGATAAAGTGACATACATTATGTTTTGATCAATTTTCAATTCAAAATGAGACATTCATTTATTCGTGGAGGAGTGCAAAATTTGATATATTTTTTTTATTATTCTCTCCACTTTAATAGTATCTTTCATTTTTATTTTTAGTTTAGGCTATTTGACTGAGAAATTGTTTTCTTATTTGAGTATGACTAAATTTAATTTAAATAAATTCACTTTTTTCATACAAATTCCCTTTGAAATCGTCTTCAAACCGATAAAATCACTTGTCCTGCACAGTTTTATTTATAAATACAACCAGTTGGCAGTAGTTTAAGACTACACAAAAAAAAAAAAGGCCATGGATTTGTTTACTTCAGAAAAATTTGCCTTCCGATTTTCTTTCTTCCTATTACTCACTTCCTTGTGTTTTCTAGAGGCTGCTTCCTCTTCTTCTCAAGAAGCAGCAGCTCTATTGAACTGGAAAGCCAGTTTCACAAACCAAAACAATCCCCTCCTCTCTTCCTGGAACCTTCAGTTCCTCAATGGCACCAATTCTACTAAAACAACTAGCACCAGCCCATGTACATGGTTTGGTGTTTCATGCAATATTGGTGGAAGTGTTCAAGGGTTGAACCTTCCTAATTCTAATATTAATGGAACACTCCACAAATTTCCATTTTCATACCTTCCAAATCTTGAATAGCTTGATTTGATTTTGAATAAGTTCGTTGGTGTATTGCTGCCATAGGTAGGTAACCTCACCAAGTTAACTTTTTTGTACCTATATAGTAATAAACTTTCTGGTTCGATTCCTAAAGAATTAGGTAATATAACACTCCTAAATGAACTTGAATTAAGCCAAAATCAATTTTTGGGTTCAATACCCAAAGATTTGGGGAGTCTAAAACATCTCAGAACTCTTGAATTAGATGGGAATCAACTTTCTGGTTCAATTCCAAAAGAGTTGGGCAATTTGAAAATTTTGATCACCTTGTGGTTGTACATTAATTTACTTTCCGGTTTCATTCCAAAAGAGTTGGGTAATTTGACACTCCTAAACGATCTTGAATTAGATAGAAACCACCTTGTAGGTGTCGTACCAAAAGAATTAGTTAATCTGAAGCTTCTTAAAATTCTTGAATTAGAAATGAATCAAATTTGTGGTTCAATTCCAAAAGAGTTGGGTGGTCTGAACAATTTGAATTCTTTGCTACTTTACAATAAATCATTTTCTAGATTCATTCCTAAAGAATTGGGAAACATGACCCTTCTCAATGATCTTGTACTAAATAGGAATCATTTTTATGGTTTTATACCCAAAGAGTTAGGAAATTTGACACAATTGACTTCTTAGAAACTTTATCACAATCAACTTTTTGGCCCCATCCCAGGAGAATTAGGTAATCTCAAGCTTCTTTCTATTCTTCATTTAGATTATAATCAACTTAGTAGTATGATACCGAGATCACTAAGTAATTTGACTTATTTAACTAGTTTATACCTAATGGCTAATGAACTTTCTGGTGACATTCCCACTTCATCAACTGTTTTGACCTTATTTGAAATCTCTAGAAACCAATTGCAAGGCCAGTTATCGAAACAACTATGCCAAAATGGAAGGCTTGAACATTTCACAGTGGACTATAATAAACTGGTCAGACAAATTCCAAGAGGTTTGAAGAATTGTTCGAGTTTATTCAGAGCTCGATTTGAAAACAACCAACTTACAGGAAACTTGTTTGAGATGTTCGGTGTCTATCCAAACTTGGATTATATTGGGCTTAGCAATAATAAATTCTATGGCGAACTCTCTAGCAATTGGGGCAAATGCAAAAACCTAGCAACACATTTGATTTCTAATAATCACATCACTGGTCCTATACCCCCAGAAATTGGAGACTCAATTAGGTTGGAGTTTCTTAATCTATCTTCAAATCAGTTAGTTGGGAGATGCCCAAGGAATTTGGGAATCTAAGTTCTATGATTAAACTGGATTTGAGAGAGAACCGATTAAAGGGTGGTATACCTCCTAAATTAGGACTTATGAAAAGGCTCCTCTATCTTGACCTTTCCTCCAACTTTTTGAATGGGTCAGCGCCAATAAATCTGAGAGACTGTCGACAACTTTATTACTTGAATTTGAGCAACAACTTTTCGAGGGAAAGGATTCCAACTTCGTTGGCTACTTTTATCAACCTTAATCAACTAGATTTGAGTCATAATTCCTTCGAAGGAGAAATACCACCAGAATTAAGAGGTATGCAGGTCCTTGAATTGCCAAATCTCTCCTGCAACAACCTCACTGGCCTTATTTCGAAAATTTTTGGAGAATTTCCAACCTCATTGCAGATTGACCTTTCTTTCAATAAATTGGAAGGTCCTCTTCCTCTCAATGGGCCATTTGTGAATATCTCGTTTGAGCATATTAAGGGGAACAAGGGATTGTGTGGGAATATATAGAGGTTACGACCAGGTCCAAGTTCTCGTTCAATCGGAAAACATTCTAAAATTAGAGGGCACAAACTTCTTCTCATTGTTTTACTCCCTCTTCTTTCTGCATTTCTACTTTTGGAAGTTTAGATGGTGAGGACAGAAATTTATTTTTGATATGTACATTTGTTGGGAAAGAATTGTATAGAAAGGTGTTAGAAGCCACAGAGGAGTTTAATGCATCGTTCTATATAGGAGAAGGAGGTTATGGGAAGGTTTTCAAAGCAGAACTCTCAGTGGACAACATAGTTGCAGTTAAAAGGCATCATTCTTCTTTTGAAACCAAAGCCCACAGTGGATTCCTGAATGAGATAAGGGCCTTGACATTGATCAAACACCGAAACATTGTGAATCTTCTTGGTTTCTGCTCTAGTGCCAAACACTTATTTTTGATATATGATTACCTTGAACGAGGTAGCTTGGGTAAAACCCTGAGAATTGAAGAGGAAGCGAAAATATTAGATTGGGTAAAAAGAGTGAATATCATTAAAGGCATTTCACATGCTTTGGCTTACTTGCATCATGATTGTTTTCCACCAATTGATCATCGAGACATTTCGATCAACAATATTTTACTTGATTCAGAATATGAGGCCCACGTTTCAGATTTTGGGATAGCAAAACTTCTCAAGATGGACTCTTCCACCCAAAGTGCAGTGGTAGGCACTTTCGGATACATTGCACCAGGTAATTTTTAATACAGTCTTTAGTCTATATGAATTCAAGTATATATACTTACATAAACTTTATATGACTTAATACCAGTATATCTTATTTGTCTTTCAGAGCTTGCCTACACCACTAGAGTAACTGAAAAGTGTGATGTGTATAGCTTTGGAGTATTAGCATTGGAAGTAATCAAAGGCAAGCATCCTGGAGACTACATCACCCATCTAGCATCTCAAACAAATGAAAACTTACAATTGGAGGAGTCTCTTGATCCAAGGCTTTTGTATCCCACTCCAAAAGTTGAAAATGTAAAGAAATCCATTGTTAAATTCGCTTGTGCATGTCGTAAAGCAGATTCCCAATCTAGACCAACAATGTGCATAATTGCGAATACATTATCAACTGACACTTTGTCTTAGCAATATCTTGGTAAGTGATAATAGGCTTGTATATGTTATCAAACTATCTCACAGTTTTAGAAGGTGCTCTCTTTGACCACTTATTGATTATTTTTTCCATTTATATGAAGGAACAACTTGTTTCATTTATGGACAATAAGAATGACAAGTAGAATCGACGAGAAAAGTCAGAACCTTGAAGAATATTCACAAATTTTCATTTGATTCTCCTCCTAAGTAGTAATTAAAGAATCAATTTCTTGTGAGAATGTTTATTGATGTTAAATGTAACTTTTCTTGCACTTCTTGACTTTCATATTCACTACTTTTATCATCATATGAAAATGTATAAATTTTTTCTTCCATCATGAAATCAATTGGATTCAGATGCTATCCTAGAGGTGAATCTTGCTTGTTAAGAATCAAAATGGATAGTCTCTCCCAGAATACGCTTCGAAGCTCAAGTTAAAAAATATCTCAATGAGGGTTTGTAGAGAGAAATTAGCTTTTTTTTTTCTTTATTTTTAATTTTTTGGGGGACGGGACGCTGCAGGGCTCGAATTCAAGATCTCTCACAGCGAATATCAAGCGGGTTTGCCACTAGGGCAAGCCCCACTCATTCAAGTTTGTTTTGAACTATTTTGCTATCCAAGTTTATATTCATTCGAGGTTGGGTGCCTCCATGCCTTCTGTATTATCTCCTCGGAAAAAGTCAGCTGCCTTC
>JAOXNR010040739.1:0-20038 GCA_028571225.1 Parsonsia alboflavescens | reverse complement strand
TCCTAATCTCCCGATGTGGGATTCACCAACCAAAACAATAACTCCCAATGTGGGATTTGCCAACCAAAACAACAATAACGAGTTATAATTCATCAAAATTAAAAAATATAAGAAAATCGAATCAAATTTAAAATCTACGCGATCCAAACTTCACCTCTTAACCATTCAACCACATCCAAGAGCACTAAACTTGATCTATCTAGTAATTTCCCAAGCCTTATATACCTCTTTTAACTACATTCTTTATGTATGAAAGACAAATACTAAGCCCTGATCGAAGCTATCAACATCATCATGACCATAAAATAAAAAGAGCAAATCAATTATTCCTAATATGATATGCCATGAAGGTATATTTCCTTGCCTTAGCCTTTGCCATGATCTTTGACAGCTGATTTACCCCTTTTGTCCCTCAACCTCTTGATTCCACCGCCGTTGATCCATCTAATTATCAGTCGAGTAGTGTTTCCGAGCAGGAGCAAGGACATTACAAAGCACCAAAACGTGACTGCAGTGTGAATTACATGGCTCAGAGTTTTCCGATAAACTTTTGGTGTGACCATCTTAATAGAAATCCCATAAGTCAGAGCAACAAAAGTGACCGTTGGCCACATTATTGAGAGGTGTTTTCATTTTTACTCAAATTGAAATAGTAATTTGTTATTTACCCAAATCTTCACAACATTTTATAATTACTCATATCTAAAACTAACTTTTCATTCTATACCCATTTTGACTTTTAATTAAAAAAAAAATCAAAAAATAACATTTATTCTCCTTTAACATGCATTTACTATCTTACTCCTCATCATTCAACCCATCCAACTGAACCCAACTACCGATACAACTAACATCATTCATTTGATCAGAAGTTTTGAACTATAGCTAAGAAAATTGCTCAAAGAACCATTCTCTTATAGGAGAGAAAGAAAAAAAAACCAGCTTTTTATTGTGTTCGGTTGTTGATTTTTATTTTCCAAATTCAAGAAGACAAAGGTAGGGGGTGTTCGAAGGTACATTGTTCGGTTTGTTTCTTTGTTTTTTTTTTTTCTTTGGTGTTTGGAAGCCTGGGTTTGTTCGTTCTGTGTTGTTTATTTGGGAGGAGAAAGGAAAGAAGATGAGATTGCACAGATTTCCGTCAAAGTGAGGAGATTTCGAGATCTGAGAAGGGCTTTCGAAACATAAGACAAGTATATTTCGAAACCTATTGAAGTGATTTTGAGACATAAGTTAGTTGCTTTCTAAACAAGAGAGGAGGCTTTCAGGACAAGAAATGGGACTTTCGAGACATACATAGGAGATTTCAAGTCAGATAATTTCGAGACACACATCTAAGCTTTCGAGACAGGGGATTTCTAGACACAATATTGGGTTTCGAGACACAAATAGGGGATTTCGAGACATAATGTAGAAATGGATTACATGAGGATTGCTGTTCGCAAGGGTTCATTAGTTGGAAGGGTGCGTGCACTAGTCGTACCATCCAATGTGAACTACAAAGATTAACTTAAATCAATTTGACATACAAATGTCAATTGCTTTTAAATTTTGTGATGGAAGTATGAAATTAATAGAGATTGAAGACATGTATGGTATCATGTATTTGAACGGGGAAGGAGATCCTAAAGTTGTCATCGTGAACAAAATTCAAAGGACTTAAGAGGGTGGTATCAGTGGTGATATTGACGGTATTTGTCCATCCGATCCAAATGATCATGAAAGGGCAGGATTTATTGATGCAAATGATGAAGCCGAGACATTTGGATTTATTCGCACAGTTGATAATTATGAATTTGATGAAGAATATATTCACAACATTGAGGCTGATAATGATGTTGACAATGGTGACAATGATGACAATTTCCACGATAGGATGAGGCAGGTGATTCCATTTGAACAATTTATACCGGACCTTTCTACTCACTTTGCAAATGTGGTCTGGAATGACGACAAAAAGGTGCATTTTTTGGAAGATGATACTGTTCCACTAGTGGGTTTTATTGGAAAGGATGCAGTCTTTCACAATATGGATGAACTAGTAGTAGCAGTCGGTGAATATTCACTCAATAACCGATTTCCATATCACATAGTACGTTCGGATAAGGAGAGATTTGAGGCATGATGTAGAAACTAAAAATATTGTACTTTCATGATACATACAAATTGTAGAGCTAGATGCCAAATTTGGGTTATTCACAAGTTTGTCTCGAGTCACACGTGCATCCTTATTGGAAAGGATGCAGTCTTTCACAATATGGATGAACTAGCAGTAGCAGTTGACGAATATTCACTCAATAACAGATTTTCATATCACAAAGTACGTTCGGATAAGGAGAGATTTGAGGCACGATGTAGAAACCAAAAAGATTGTACTTTCATGATACATACAAATTGTAGAGCTGGATGCCAAATTTAGGTTATTCACAAGTTTGTCTCAACTCACACCTGTATCCAAACTGTACAGCAAAGCAAAAACAAGAGTGTAAGTTCAACGACGATTGATCGTATGTATGCTAGTAAACTCGCCGATGCGAATCACACCCCTAAAAATATGATTCAAGACATACGGGAGAATTAGGTTGTGAAGATCAGATACACCAAAGCCTAGCGATCTTTATAGTATGCTAAAGACATAGCCTATGGAACTCTAGAAAACTCATACAAACAACTACCGTCATACCTCCACATGTTAAAGCTTGAAATGCCAGGGACGGTGACCAGTATACGTATGCGAGATGAGCAGTTTCTGAGCTCATTTTGTGCACTTGGTCCTTCAATTAAGGGTTTCAAGTACATGAGACCCGTAATTATCATAGACGCAACACACTTCAAAGGTGTGTGTGAAGGAAAAATTTATGCAGCTATCTGTGCAGATGGAAATGGGCAAACTTTTCCCTTTGCTTTTGGGTTTGGCGAGGAGGAAGGCAACGATTCACGGGAGTGGTTCTTGAGAAGATTCAAGACTGTATATGGATTGCGAGATAATTTGGTTATTATATCTGATTAGCACGAAAGCATACTGCGTGCAGTGAGGACAGTATATCTCGAGGTTCCACATGCCTTCTGCCATCGACATATAAAGGAAAAGTTAAAGACAAAGTGCAAAAATCCTCAGGTTGCTCTCCGTTTTAAAAATGAGGCATATGCCTATGATAAGCAGACATGTGACCTCTACTTTGGAGACATAAAAGAGATGCACCTTGGAGTTCATCGTTGGCTGGATGTTGAGGTAGGACACCCGGGTTGGTCACGTGCATATTGTCCAAACAATCACTACAACCAAATGACAAGCAATATTGGGGAGTCCTTCAACCAGGCAATCAAGAAAGCCCAGAAATTGAACATTACATCTGCACATGAGTGTTTTAGGAGTTTGTCTCAGGTTTGGTTCAACAAACGTATTGAAGTAGCAACTACAAAGCCAAATATTATCACCAAGCGGCTGTGGAACGCTGTGAAGGTCGACCTTGAAAGGTTGCGGACTACATCCATGTGGGATAGAGAGGAATATGTAGTAGGAAATTCACCAAAGGAAGCAAATGTTCTGGTGGATATAATCCAGAAGACCTATGGATGTCGGAGATGGCAAGTGGAAGAGATATTTTACAAACATGTCATTGTTGTTGCCAAGTAAATTTTTGGTCTATTTCCTGACTTATCAACTAAATTTAGAAGGTCCATTCGAGACATTAGTTGTCCATTAGAGAGAAAAGGGGTCTATTAAAGATTCTAGACACTAGAACCTCTATTCGAGACTCCAGAATAGAGATTCGAGACACGAGAATTTAGATTCGAGACAATAGAATTGAGATTCGAGACCGAAGCTTGTCCATTCGAGATTCTAGACCAATGTGGTCCATTCGAGACCCAAGTCTTCCATTCGAGACCCAAGCTTGTCCATTCGAGATTCGAGACCAATGTGGTCCATTCGAGATTCAAGACCAATGTGGTCCATTCGAGACCCAATTCTTCCTTCTTCTTTTTAAAATTCTATAAGCATGTGATTAGATATTTCCACAACTCATTTACATTAATTCTTTTTTATAGGGAAAATGAGGCTCATTTCTACACTCTATGTCGTGGTCATTCATTTGACACGGAAAAAGTGAGGATGACATATGCAACATCGATATTGCTTGTGCCTTTGTGTTCCTCTTTGAATTCAATTGAAGTATGGATGATGTGGTCGTCAATCCTCCTTCTGGATGAAGGTCTGTTGGAAGACCACAAGAGGCCCTCTTTCTCTCTCGGAACGAACAATACCGTCGAAAAAAAATATGCGCCATCTACCTGTCCAAATGCTCACAACACAAAAGCAAATGATCGACATCCCAAAGAAAATGATCCAACATCAATTGACTCAAATCAAGAAGTGCCCATAGCTGATTTGAATTCCACACAACAACCTTTCAGGACAAATTTTGTTAACGTTCATGTCAATATGTCTGTGGAGGGTGTGAATTTTTATCCCGGCAATATCAATGTTGACACGGTCATGACATGTAAATGTTATTATTTTAAGAAACAATGAATTTGTTGTTTAATTTTAATTACATTTTTGTCAAGGAATCAAGGCCACGATAGTCTCCAAGTTGTATTTAGGTCCCTAAATTAGGAGTCAAACTATACCCACTAGGTCCCTAAAGTTTTCTTTTACCAAATTAGGACTCAAACTATAAACTTTTTGCATTTAAGTCCCTAAAGGTTTTTTTTTTTTTGCCAAATTATTACTCAAACTATACCATATTTGTCATTTTGGTCCCTAAATTATTATTATTATTTTGGCCAAATTAATACTCAAACTATACCCTTTTTATTTTTGGTCCAAAAAGTACTTTTTTTTTTTTTTTTTGCCAAATTAGGACTCAAACTATATCCTTTGGGCAAAAAAAAAAAACTTTAGGGACCTAAATGCAAAAGGGTATAGTTTGAGTCCTAAATTGGCAAAAAAAAAATTTAGAGACTTAAATGCAAAAGGGTATAGTTTGAGTCCTAATTTGGCCAAAAAAAAAAAAATACTTTAGGGATTTAAATGTAAAAAAGGGTATAGTTTGAGTTCTAATTTGGTAAAAGAAAAAACTTTAGGGACCTAAATGCAAAAGGGTATAGTTTGACTCCCAATTTGGCCAAAAAAAAGACTTTAGGGACTTAAATGCAAAAAGGGTATAGTTTGAGTCCTAATTTTTTTAAAAAAACTTTAGGGACCTAAATGTAAAAAAAGGTATAGTTTGAATCCTAATTTGGAAAAAAAAACTTTAGGGACCTAAATGCAAAAGGTATAGTTTGACTCCTAATTTGGCAGAAAAAAAAAAAAGACTTTAGGGACTTAAATGCATAAAAGGTATAGTTTGAGTCCTAATTTGGTCAAAAAAAATATTTTAGGGACCTAAATGCAAAAAGGATATAGTTTGAGTCCTAATTTCACAAAAAATACTTTAGGGACCTAAATGAAAGAAGTTTATAGTTTGAGTCCTAATTTGACAAAAAAAAAACCTTTAGGGGCCCAAATGTAAAAGGGTATAGTTTGAATCCTAATTTGGCCAAAAAAAATACTTTAGGGACTTAAAAGCAAAAAGGGTATATTTTGAGTAATAATTTGGGAAAAAAAACCTTTAGGGACCTAAATGCACAAAAGGGCATAGTTTAAGTCATAATTTGGCAAAAAAAAAAATAGCGACCTAAATGCAAAAAGGGTATAGTTTGAATCCTAATTTGGCCAAAAAAAATACTTTAGGGACTTAAAAGCAAAAAGGGTATAGTTTGAGTAATAATTTGGGAAAAAAAACCTTTAGGGACCTAAATGCACAAAAGGGCATAGTTTAAGTCCTAATTTGGCAAAAAAAAAAATAGCGACCTAAATGCAAAAAGGGTATAGTTTGACTCATAATTTGAGTCCTAATTTTTATTATCCCAAAATGTTGAAATTGACTTTTAGGTAGAGATTGAAGAAATGAAGAAAAATATATATTTTCATTGATATAATATAAAAATAAAAAAAAAACATTGCATTACTGTATTATTTACAATATAAAACAAAAAAAAAAAATTTACAAATGTGTCTCCTATCCGCTAAACCGCAGCATGAGCCAGGCTATCTCATCCCTATCGTACTGTGTCATATAGTCCGTAGAAGGCAGTTAGGGCATCTCCTAAGATGCTCTCTCATTAGTTATGACATGTAATAGCACACATAGGTACCGCAACTGGTCGTGTTAGACTGAATAGGGATGGAGTGCACCCAACTGTTAGGCGGGTTAAGCAAAACTGCGATGAACGTCTCGATCGGGGAGCTACCTGTCCTATCATAAAATTCGACCTGCCGAAGTAATTGTAGAAACATCAAGGGGACAGGCTCCATCAAGTCAACTCGAGACTCCTTCGCCTCAATCGATGGTTTCGGATCATACAATATTTATATACAACACAGTACAAATATTAAATCAATTAGTATAGAATAAATCATAATTTAAACCTAGAGTTATGTAGCCTCTACTGCCTCCCACCATGCTACCTCTCCTATGTCAACATCTCCCCTGATCCAGGCAGAGACATAGTCCTCGAAGACACAGGACCCCGGTTCCATTCCAGATGCTTTCGTCTCCTCTCATGCACCTCAGAGAACGCTCTGTCTTTGGAGTTAGCTAAAAATCGATGTTGTAAATACAGTAAATGAAATATAAATCAACATAATTTTTTAACTACGTACGTATAAGAATGTCTTGGTAAGTGCAAAGCAGAACCGGGTCTGGTAAATTGATGGGGCCTCCACTGTCGCTCTTCGTAGTGAAGCCATGAACCTGTCCACCAGGTCGTCCTCGATGTACTCTGTCATATTCCTGACCCTCACGAGGTCAATCTCGACAAATGACAGGATCCCCCCGATCGTGTGCCTATCAAAAAAATTTACATCAAAACAATAAACCGAAAAAATTATAAAATGCAAATTAATCATCAAAAGAAAGTGAATTACCTATTTGAACTTTTGGAGCTGCAAAAGTCATCCAACTGTGCCCAGTCTGGAGTGGATTGGTCCACCACAGTAGGTAGAATCTCCCTCTGCACCTCTTCCACTCGAGTCATCCTCACCGTTTTCAGCCTCGACTTCTTCTTTGGCCTCAACGACTTGATGTGATGGATCGGATCGGTATAAGGTGACCGTACACCTGCAGACGGGACCTTGGCCTGAAGTGTACGATCAAACTCCTAATAAAATCAATTACTCAATATGAGGATTTATATAAAATTACTTAATAATAAAATGAATGAGTAAGAGAGACTAAAATTTACGATCCAGCGATCCAAATTTTATCTGGATAGTGGCAACTGGAGTAGGAGGAGCTGGGGCACGGACTGGGGCTGGGAGAGCCGCCGAAGCTGGAGTCGGGGCCAAAGTTGGAGCTTCAACTGGAGAGTCTGGGGCCGGAGTTGGAGCTGCAGCTGGAGGGTCCGAGGTCAGGGCCGGAGCTGGAGCTGCAGCTGGAGGGTCCGGGGTCGGGGCTGGAACTGAAGGAGCTAAAGGAATGCTTGGATCCTCTGCTCGATTAACAGGTGCATCGACCTATTATGTAAAAAACTGAAGAACCATTTTCAAATTAAAATTTAGAAAAAAAACAGTAACTGAAATTAATAAGGGTTTTCGATACTACATGTACCTGAGTGGTGTCGTCAGGGACTATGGAAAATGTCGGGTGGGGGGTGGCCCGGGAAGGGGAATCATGCCTCTCAAGCACATTGAGTCTGCGCTCGATATGGGTGAGTTGCTCCAGGATACTAGCCTGAGTCATCCCGATCTGTGCAAACCCCTAGAGTAACTGATCCCCAAGCTGTTGCAACAGGAGCTCAACCCTGGCCATGGGTAGCTCAGCCATCGAAGGCCACTTTAATTATAAAGTCGAGTTAGAATCCATCCATATTCGTTTTCGAAGGGGGGTGGTACATACCTGACGTCGACTTCCCTCGTGTGGAGAGGGGATAGGAGAGGGATGTCCACTCCCCTGGTCCTCTCCCGAAGGACTCGACAATGAGGCCTTGCTACCGGATCTCATCGGATTGATCGACCGATCTCGATCAATCCTCTGCTCAGTCGAATCCCGATCAGGACGTGGGGTCTAAAATAAAATAAAAGTAAAGTATTAACAATCTTCGTATTTATTTTTATACAAAATGAATTTAAATTTTGGAAATTGATATTAATCTTACTTGATCGAATGGCGGAATCAGCAATCGCTATCCGCACACCCCAGAATGAGCTGGGTAGATAATTACCCTAGCATGTTGCTGCAATATATAGGGTGCGATCGAAATCGGTCCAGTACGGTTGCTACCACTCCGCCTGATCAGCCTCGATATACGAGGAGCTAGCACGGACTTGCGATTGGCAGTTTGACTTAGTGATAATAACTAATTTATAAATGAAAGTGAACATTGATAAGGTATTCACTTATCTGGTCAAGTAGCTAAGGCCACTCCCCACTCCCAAGTCGGGGACCTAGAAGGGCAAGGCACCTCGGGCATCGTGGCCCTTCATGGCCGAAGCCTGAGCTTCCTTACAAAGCTCAGGACGCAGGGATGAGAAATGATCGTATGCCCACCACTAATTAAAGATAAGAATAAAAAAATTTCAAATTATTATTTAGCGAGTCTAAAAAACACTATTGATAAACGAATGTAATTAATAATATGAAAACTTACCAACAACACTCAACAGTTGGTGTACAAGTGTCTCTTCGGGGAGTCCTCCTAGATGGCTTGTCGATAGGAGTGCATCGTGTGGCTCCACCCGATTGTTCCCCATAGGAACGACTCCACAACCTCCAACTCGTCCAACAGACTCCATACGTAAAAGGGTATGTCTGCAGTCTGCTCTTGGGTCAAGATCCAATGACCTATGATGATGTTGTATGCCAATCTGAGGCATTATCAACCGACAACTGTCCTACAACCATGGCCTGCTACCTCTGCAAGACTATCCGTGGAGGAATCGAATTCATCCCAATCAATCGAGCCACGGCACCATCCTGACTCGGTCCCCTCTCAATAATATGCCGATCTACTATCCCATAACGTAGATCGATGAGGAGAGCGTATTCCTAGAGGCCCAGTCGGTGTAACAAACCTCCAATGAGGAACCACATCACATCAGGCCGAGCACCCTCTAGAATGACCTCCCGTCTCAAGATATGAAGGGTAGCCTAGAATAGTACCCTCCACGATAAACGGGAAGATCCACCATGGATCCAAAAGGCCCCCTCTCAAAACTCTCCAGAGCCCATGTCACCGTAGCACTTCCACGATCTGTGTAACGATCGAAAACTTGACTTGTGCCCAAAGCGTGTTCCCAGTAGGCACAGCAGGATCGTGTTGGAACTGAAAGGTGTGATGAGTGGGATCCATATCTCCGCAGTTTAGTTTCTAAATTAGTTAATAAATAATTTCGAGACACGAAATATTTGGAGACACACAGAAATAATTTCTAGACACACTCAACACATTTTGAGATACGGTTTGAGACACAAAGTAAACAATTCAAGACACACAGTAGTCATTTCTGGACACCAAGTCATTTCGAGACACAATTTATGCATTTCAAGACACAAACTAAACCTTTCGAGACACAACAAACCCTTTCAAGACAAATCAAACCCTTGAGACACAATCAAATCCTTTCGAGACATAAAATAAACATTTCGAGACACAATCAAACCCTTTCGAGACACAGAATCAAACTCTTTAGAGACAAAATCAAACAATTTCCAAAAACAACAAATAATTTCCAGATACAACAAACAATTTTGAGACACAACTAACAATTCAAGAAACAACAAACAATTCGATACAAATCAAACAATTTCGAGACACAAAAAATAATTTTGAGACACAACAAACAATTTCAAGACACAACCAAACAATTTCGAGACAGATTCAAACGATTTCGAGACACAACAAACAATTTCGAGACAGTTTCAAACAATTTCAAGACAGATTCAAACGATTTTGAGACAGATTCATACGATTTAGAGACACAACCAAACAATTTAGAGACACTACCAAACAATTTCGAGACACAACAAATAATTTCGAGATACAAATTCAAATTCATGCACGATCGAAGTAAACAACATTTAGCATATTCTACACAACATCAAGGTTTAAGTTCGAAGAAAACCTACCGGTAATGGCAGCGGCGACAACGACAACCAAGTGATCTACCAGCGAATGTCAATATCGCGAAAGTGCAGATTCTACCGAAGCGTGTTGTGAAAATAGAATGAGGGGCAGCTTTGGTTGGGAGTGAAGAAAATGAGTGTGGAAGAAGGGAAAGAAGGGAAAGAAAGGAAAGAAAATGGGTGAGAGTGGAAGAAATAGGAATAGTGGAGAAGGTGGACAGTTTCGGTTGTTGGTGGTGAAGAAGGTGGGGAATCCGTCTTGAAATGGGAAGAAAAGGAACCGTTGGTGCCATTTATCTCGATTTGAATATAAGGGAAAGGAATTAATTTTCAATTTCTATTATAATTTTTATTATCCAAAAATGTTAAAATTGACTTTTGGAAATATGATGAAATTGGGGCAATCCAATTAGATAGTATTGAAATGTTTTCAAAAATTCGATCAACCCATTTGGATATATTTGGAGATTTCCTCGTCATTATTTGGATTACCGAGAGGCATTGGAGGACCATTGGGTTTGGGCTCAACTCTTCCATCTCCGAACTAGGTATGGTAATACTCCTTGATCCCTAAATATAATTTATTTTAATTAATTTTTCTTATCACTAATTGTTAATTAATTAACTTTTTGAAAGTATTTTTTTTATATTATCCTTATTACTTTGTTTTTTCTTTTTCTTATTTTCTTATATATTGTTGCTAATTTGATTACTGTATAAATAAAGACATTTTAAGAGGAAAAAAGCATATACCCTTAATTTTTTAAAAATGACAATCCTAACATGTGTTTATTGACAGAGGAGGAACTGATATGCTTTGGACTCTGAAAATGTTATCATGATTTGGGGTCTCCAAAGGAGAAAATTGGTACCTTGCTAAATTTGGCAATCCTTAAAGATTGCGAATCAAACATAATTTTTTATTTTGATGGTTGGGTGATTATCGAATGGATTTAAATTTTACTTTTACATAAAATATGTATCTTTGAGAAGAATACATTTCTTCTTCTCTAGTATTGGGTCAAGTCTTACTTGATCTCGTTTTAAAAGACTCATAAAACCTATAAGATTTATGAATAACGTTTTGAGTATCAATAAAAGAAATATGTGAGAAAAATATAAAGATCAACAAGTGATCTATTTTTTTGGAGAGGACCTATTTCTTTTCTCAAAGTGATCTATTGTGACTCCATTTATCTTCTCTTCTCTGCTTTAAAATCTCCTACACAAAATAACTTCATTCTCCTTCCTCCCACTTCTCTGCTTTTCTTTTCGCTTCTTTACTCCCATTGGTTATAGGAGACACAATTGAGTTGGGGACAGACTTGTGTATACAGAATGGGGCTTCGATTTGTGTCTCTTGGTTTCAGATATTAAATGCATTGACTTTTAGCCGCAATCCCCCAGAGTGGACCGGAAGACTTTTCAACCATTTTGAGTCCTGTCATTTTCGTGAGTGCCAGAAACTACCCATCAGTTTCCTATTGTTTATGAGTCAAACAAGGGCATATAGAAGAAATTTATTTTTCATAACACTTAGATCGAGAACCAAGTTCGTGGCCAACAACAATTGGAAAACCACATACAAGATGAAGGATCAGAATTAAGAATTTCGAAATCTGTTCAAAATCTCTCCCCTGCTAAATCTTTAGGAGCAAAGAAAGAAAGATTGCTAATTAACTAAGGTCTTTTGATATGGGTCTCTATCCATGAACTTGAACAGATATTCTTGCTCCATTCTTCTGATGATCTTTGCCAGCTGCATTCTGACTTCTTGATCTCAATTTCTTGATTTCCCCAGCCTTGATCCATTTCCTCATCAGCCGAATCGTGTTTCCGAGCAGCAGCAGAGACATCACACCGCACCAAACCGAGACTCCAATCTCAATTACTTGGCTCAGTGTCTTTTGATAATCCTTTGGTGTGATGCTCATGATCGAAATCCCATAAGTCAGAGCCACAGATGTAACAGTAAGCCACATTATAACCATTAGAAACCACATGAAGAATCTATGCTTAAAGGGCAAACCACTGATTAAGAACAGGATTGTGCTAAGAGAAGAAACAAAAGCCACTGTATTAACCCGAACAAAATTTTTGTAATATTTTGGATGACGATAGGCCATTACAGCTTCTCCCGCTTTGTGTAATGGTGACGGATCCTTGGAAGGATCCGAGTCGTCTTGCCAGACACCCCCTGGAGGGTTTAGCCCAGCTTGAAAGGCAAATGTTGCAATTAGTGTGGCAACTATCATAATGGTGTCCCTTTTCTTGTGTAACCAGTCACCGCCTTTGGCAGTAATTTCCTTGGCACTTAAGGCTCCGGATTGTTGAAGAATGCTTGTGATCTCTGAGTTCAAGTTTCTGGCTATGTCTATCACAGTTTTACCATTTGCATTCTTCGCGTTCACGTCTATATTGGTCATGTCTGTCAAGAATCTGATTGTCTGCAATATTAGTTTTCAACTTCATTAGAAACACATCAAGAACTGACTATCAAATCAAATGAAATCAGAACTCAATTTTGTGATAAGTATATAACTTCAATCTCTTTCTATTTGACTTCTGTCTCCTTCCGTTATTGCATATTTCCTACCCATTAGGCTTTTGACTATAAAAACATTTGTGCTCAACCCGTTGGGGAGCGGGTATAAATTCAACCTCTTTATCAGTTTAAGCTTTTAAAGCACATGGAAATCCAAATTTAACAACCGTATACTCAAGAATCCTATCTTTACAACAGCCATAGGATAAGATTTTGAGTGAAGAAAATAAAATACCTCCTTATCCTGATTGAGAACAGAGAGATGTAATATGGTCATGCCCTGTTCATCTTTTGCATTGAGGAATTCTGAATCTTGAATATTCTCAAGAAGTATCTGCATTGACTCCAGCTGATTGTACTTAACACATAAATGCAGAATGGTCCCTCCATAGTCGGTCTTCTCCCTAGCTGCTGCTGAGGAACCCTTTTGAATCAAGAGCTTCAAGACCTCCGCTTTGCCTTTAATGGCAGCAAGATGGACCGGGTTTCTTCCATCTCTGTCACGGGCTAACAACATATCTGGAGAGACATCCAGAACTGCTGTAGCAAAATCCACATGCCCAAGAATTGCTGCTATGTGCAGAGGAGTCTTATCTGAACATTTCAGAGTAGATTTCTCGAGAATAAGTGGATCTTCTTGAAGCAATTTAGTGTTCAGAGTTCTGGCATCCCCCGCAACTGCAGCTTCATAAAGTCTTTCCTCCATATCCGTTCTGTAATTCTCTCTTAAAGTAACCTTTGCCTAATGACTAATCTCTACTGAGGAGAAATTTATGAAAGTGGGACTACAGAAATTTAAATGTGGTTTGAGGAAGATGAAGTTTTGACAAATTCAAAGTTTCAGAGAGAGTTGGTCAGTTGTTTCCCTTGCCAGTCTTCCAAAACCACTCGGTTTCTTCTAGTAAAGAACCAAACTGGGTCGTTTTCTTGAGATAAATAAGGTATAAAAATTGGGGTTTTATTTAATAATTACCCTTTCTATCTGTCGATTGAATGTTTTATTTTTACTTATATAATTTTTTTGAAAAAAAGTTTGATTTTCTCCATTTTAACCTGGTAATGCAAATTTTCTTAATAAAAGTTGAACTAATTTTGAAGATGGGGTATTCAATTTTTGGATAACCCAAATTGTAAAATGAGATATTTAATTTCGGATGAATGAAGTATATGGAAATACAAGGTCAACCATAGAATTGTATCCGCTAATTGGTACATCAAATAGAATTATCCTATTCTCACCTTGGCATCAAATAGAGGATAGATATTCTTTATGAGAAATTATGTACGTGGAATTTCCAATGAAACAGTCCATATGAGTACATTTCTCATTTCTGAAATTAACACAAAGTTTGAAATTTTTAAATAAATAAATATACTTTGAAATTTTTAAAATGGATAATTAGCTCTTTTGATCCCTAAATATCTTACGGTTGGTAACTTTGATCCTCATTTTATTTTTAATTTTAGGTCCCCAAATAAATTACAAGCTTCAACTTTAGTCCCTTTTCCCATTTTTTTTGTAAAAATCACCTAAGTGAGTTCTCTAAATTAAAAATGAACATTTATTCAAGGGTATTATTCATAGTTCACTTTTAATTTTCTTAAAATTAAAAAAAAAAAAAATGACATTCCCTCTTCTCCACTTCTTGTTTCTCAGTCTCTCCACACCTGTTCTTGATGAATTGAATGCTTTGTCAATTAAAAGTGGAGAATAGGTGTGGAGTCCTTTCTCCGCACCTATTCAATTCATCAAGAAATTTTTTTAAAAAAATAAAAAATAGAAATCAAAGTTATTAATCCTAAGATATTTAGGAATCCAAAAAAACTAATTATTCATTTTAAATTTTTCAAAGTTTATTTATTCTTAGCGTGTCATTGATAAATGAGAAATGTACTCAAATGGACTGTTTCATTTGGAATTCCGCGTGCCGAACTTCACATAAAGAACATCCAATGCAGTTTTACTTTGGGGAGGTTTAATTAAGACTTCAACGACACGGTAATGCATATTTGTGAGCAAAGATAGAGTTTATCATTAACAAAATTTTATATTGTTTTCGTCCCAATATGTAAATCCGTAATTATCATTTTACAAAAATTAAGAATTTTAAATATGTTTATGTTTTATCTAAAATGCTTTTTATGTGTTTCCTTTATAGCTATAAATATATTTCTTCAGAATAAATATAAGAGAATATTAAATGTGTAAGAATATATATATATATATATATATCATATGCATTATTAATTGTGAAAATACTTTATGTTTTAGAATGAATTAAAAACAAAATTATGGGAAGTAATTGTGATTTCTTAACTAAAAGTGTCGCTATGAGCTTTGGACTGACAAATTTGTCGCCCCAATTTTATAGCGGACTTTTGGCCTTAAAAGGGCTAAGGGTTGAAGAGGGCTTTCGTTAAGCTTGGTCGGGCTAGCCACAATAGTGTTTTGTTATTATTATTATTCAATATATATTATATTGAAATTGTTATTATTTCATTAGTTTAATTTATAGTTTTTTTAAATGACTTATATTTATGAAAAGTTGTTGATTTTCGTTTATAAAATATTTTGTTTTGGTTTATATAGCTCCTAAATTTTTTTTTTAACGGTTTTGATCCTTAAAATATTTATAGATTGTGGTTATATATAATCCTTAACGGTTTCCTTTAATTTTTTTGATTCTTCGGATATTTATGGATTGTTGTTATGTTCGTCCAAATATTTCTAAATTATGATTAGATCTTTTTGAAACAACTATTCCAGAATTGTGGTATCACCTGCAAATGCAACTCCACAAAGCCGTTCTTCCAAATCCAAATCCATATATGATCTCTCAAATAAAAAAATTTTTGAAAAAAACCCAAATTTGCATCTCCTCGAGCATGTATTTATAAGGGCTGGCATTTGGGGGGGGGCGGGGTGGCTACTTGAAAAAGAATAAATTCATGCAATGGTTCAATCAACTTTATGTACAAATTATCATTACCCACAAGCAGGAAAGTTAAAAAGTCTCATTACCACACCTTAGATGAGGAAAGAATTTTATCTAAAACAATAACACAAGTCTCATGTTGTATCAAAAGTCCATAAAAGATATAAAATGAACTCAAATGCCAAGTTTTGCATATTCTAGAATACCTAAAGAAAAAACCTAATAGAGGAATAACATTTTGCAATTAGAGACTAAAAGAAATTTCCATAATTAAGTCACTAGACAATTTTACTCATAAAATTTTCTCACTAGTCTATTTGAAGTCTATCATTGCTGCAAAAAAGGTTAAAATATAATAGTTTGAACTATTTTGATCATTCATAAATTGATTTGGAACTGAAATAATTAAAAATGGCCCAAAACATATGGGATCATATTAGTTAGACATCCCCTTTTTTTTTTAATTAAAAAGAAGTTATTTCGTCATTTCATTTTTTTGTTTTCTCCTTAAAGCTTCTTCTCTTTGCACCTATCATATAAAAGTAGATGAATTTATGTGAAATTGCACATAATAAAATATCATGTTATATTAAAAAAATTTTATTTTTAGAACATATCTTTTAGTTATTTTTTAATGAATTTATGAAATGTAATAAATACAAGTATATTATATTTAAAATATCCCCTATCTTTCTAGTTTATAATTGTGATACTTTAATCCCATTTTGACGGGATCGTGCATGGATCATTGATAATGAGGGTCTTATTTTATTATGGGAAAGGTCCAAAATTATCCCTAAGTCAAGTGTTTGATTTATTTTAAATTTGAAGAGGAAATTAGTCAATTTCATTCCTCAAGTTTGGCTCTAAAATCAGTTTATCCTTAAAGATTTTTTTACTGTTTTTATTATCTCAAAACATTTTATGATCTGTCATTATTATGGGATCTCCATTCATTTTTTCCACTACATGTCCGTTAGTCAGGGATAAAATAAACTTTTAACATGGAAAAATTAGTTAATTCCATCCATAAAATTTGATCCTAAAATCAATTTCATCCTTAAAATTTATTTTCTACCTTTGTTGTCCTAAAACATTTTACAATCTACCATTATGGATTCTCCATCCAATCTAACCTTTATTTTGCAATTTTCAAAATAGCATGCCATTAGTCAGAGGCAAAAAAGACCTTTAACTTGTTTCCTCCCAAAACTAAATAACCTTTTGACGTTTAATCATTTGAGCATTTTATCAAACATTTTCTTAACATTAAATACATCTCCAATATCCCAATACTCAACTAAATTAGTCATCCTTGTTATTCTTCCTATTTGATTGATGAGGGTAGATATATCCTTAACTGTAGAAGGTCTCCAAATAACACATTTCTGTACTTATGGTTGCCCTTCTAGATTTTTCTTTTTCTTTTTTTTTGGACTCTTTAGTGAAGCAGAGACATTCATAGCAAAAAGAAAAATTTCACAGTATGGGCATTATTAGATGGGTACAAGATACATCAAGATGTATATGAGTGTAAGAGAATCATGGAGCAACTTTGTGATTTCGAATCTCTTAATGCAGAAAGTTATGCTTAACTCTTAAATAGGTATGCACATTGTGAAAAATGGAACACGGCAAATAAATTGAGAGAAACAATTCAAGATATGGATCTGAAAAAAAACAAAAAAAAAGGAACTTATAGTTGGATTGAATTAAGAAACCAAGATTTATTTTTCTAGGATAAGGAATAAATCTCACATATGGTCCGAATATATATACCTACAGAGTTACAGAGGTGGATGAAAGGAATAGAAGAACAAGAAGGTCGTAGGATCATTGGACACAATGAACTTTCCTTTAGATTGATTCATACAATAAATAAATGTAATATTCAAGTATCAAAAATCTTCATATTTGTTGTGGTCATGATACACTTAAGGTGATCATTTGTGAAATGGTGGGTAGAGAAATTATTATAAAAGATATAAGTTGTTTTCACCCCTTCAAATATGGAAGCTACTCTTGTGGAACTGTTAGTAAATGACTGAGTCTTGATACTCTAATTTGAATTCCAGTATGATGTGTATTCTCGGTGTTTAATGAAATGCCTAAATCGGTTAAGTGACTAAAGGTGAGTCTAATTTTGGGGAAAACGGGTTAAATGTATTTTTTACCTCCGACTAAAGGCTTGTTGTTTTGGAAATCACAAAATAACGGTTAGAATGGATAGAGACCCTATAATGGGAGATAGTAAAATAATTTGGCACAATAAAGGTAGAGAAAAAAACTTTAAGGATGAAATTGATTTTAATGTCAAACTTTAGGGGTAAAATTTGTTAATCCCATGTTAAAAGTCTACTTTACCCCTGATTAACGGACACTTAACAATAAAGATGGATGAAAACCCCACAATGGCAGATTGTAAAATGTTTTGGATCAATAAATGCAAGAAAAAAATCTTTAAAGATGAAATTGATTTTAGGGTCAAACTTCAAGGACAAAATTGGCTAATTTCCCAAATTCAAGTCCCATTTTTTCAAGAAGGAAGATTGACATTGGATTGCAACTTTAATCCCTCTTTTTTTTTTTTTCCCGTGTTGTTTTTTATCCTTTAACGAAAAAAAATTTCCCATATAATCAGTCATTATGATTGAAATTTGAGTTTTATGACCTTTTTCGATCATCAAAGAAGGATATTTTTGTCAAAACACATTATATTTTATTTTATCTATTTTATGATCCACCCACAACCCACTTATACCTTCACCCATTTTTTTACCCGAATCAAGTTAAAAATTCCCCAAGTTTTCTTATCACGTTTTCTTCTTCAACTAAACCAAAATTCCACTGTATTTGTCATTCAGTCCATTCATAGAGCATCGAACAACCTCATCATCCTCAGTACCCTTGAACAAAGATGACGGAATAGGCTACGAGGACGTGACAATCTGTAGAAGCGGTTTGGGTTTTTTTCTCTGGCATGCGCGAACTCCTTCTCCTTGTTCATCTCAAATATATGATTCTTCTCCACCGCTCTAAAAATGACATCACTCTACACCTGCTTACCTATGCTTAGATCAGAATTCCGCGCTAGAGCAAATTAAGCACAGTATTAATATATCTGCTATGCTTATTCGTTCATATAATTATGTGCGTGTAAATATATAAATTATATATACAAACATTACAGATGATAGCCAAGAAATTACAGGTCAAAATGTACAGTTTCCAGAAACAGGCCTTGAATTTTATGAAGAATTTGAGTGTTTTATGCTCGAAAAAACGCTGAAGTTTAAGGTTTTTAAGCTATATAGAAGTGGGTGGGTATGGATGGAGGTGAACACTTTGGGGGCTAGGATGTTATTTTTGGGGGAGAATCGTACATTTTCAACATCGGCATCTGACTTTAACTATGGGGGCAAAGGAAACTATATATTTTTCACAGATCAGTTTTTTCCTATCGAGGACGATGGTAGGGACGGGAAGAATAGTGGAACTGGTGTAACCATTCTGCCATGGAGAGGAACTTGGGGGATTTTTAAACTGATTCGGGTAAGAAAATGGGTGAGGTATAGATGGGTAGATGGGTTGTGGGTGAATTATAAAATTTGTAAAATAAAATATAATGTGTTTTGATAAAAATGTTTATTTCCAATGATCGAAAAAAGTTATAAAACTCAATTTCTGACCATAATAATTAATTGCACAAAAAAAAGAAGTGTCAAAGGACCAAAAACACACAAAAAAAGTTGATGGATGAAAAATGTTCATCTTCATAAGAAATATTATAGGTTTGTCACTAAATTCATTAGAAAAATTTTATATGTTTTTCCCCCAAATGATAACACTTTTAAAGAAAATCATCATTTAATTCTTGTTATCATCCGAATTCATTTAAAATTGAGGATTTCTAACAATGATGGACTTAATTGAAACTTTTCAAGCAAACATGTGCTAAACAAAAATTGTAATTCTCTCATAATATTTTCCCCCAATTTAAATGGCTTAAGCAACAATTTGATAACTAAACTTGCACCCTTTTTTTCTTTCAATTTAACCATTGAACTTCCAATTGAGTCAATTTAACAATTATACTTTACAAGAATGATCAATTTGACCACTAAACTTGCTCTTATTTTTCAATTTAACCACTGAACTTCTAATTGAGTTAATTTAACCATTTTACTTTGCGCGAATGATCAATTTGACAAGATATGCCCAACAAATTAATCTTAATTTCGTTATGCATTGCATTTGAAGATTTAAGGTTTTTTTGTTGTTCAGCACTAAGCACTAAGCAATAGTATCTAAACGTATTGCTGGGGGCTTACGTATATAAAACATGTCCCAATAATTCAGTCTCTTGTTCTGCAGCCTTTTTTTCTTTGCGG